>CAUYON010170487.1:0-41533 GCA_963573935.1 Arctocebus calabarensis
TCCCGAGTAGCTGGGACTATAGGTGCCCGCCACAGCGCCCAGCTATTTTTTTGTTTTGCAGTTCGGCCGAGGCCGGGCTTGAACCCGCCACCTTCGGTATATGGGGCCGGCGCCCTACTCGCTGAGCCACAGGAGCCGCCCAGTCACTGACTATTTCTTCCCTAATGACTTTGTTACCTACGGGCATTTGAATAAACGTAATGGCCTGTATCCAAAAAAATCCTCATAACCTCTTGAGTTTTAGCAAGATGTATGGGTAGAGATGCATATTTCATAGTCTGATTCACCCTAGGCAAGTGTTAAAAATAGAATATAACTGATAATTAGTAAGCACACTCTGCAAAATTATCAGCTAAAATCCAACATTACAGGCAACTAGTTAGTAAAAGGAAATTAGTTTCTAAAAGCTTATCTGTTGAGTAATTAATCTACTGTGTGACTTCATCTGTACTATTTGTCAGTGGGAACACATTTTAGTCAGTTAGAGACTATCAGCGTTCATGACAGTTTAGCCCAGTGGGGGAGAATTTCCAAAACAGTGATTAGATTTTTATGCTAGTGGGTAATTTATAGTCAATTTCTGAAGCATTTCTAATGCAAGTTTTTAGGAATAAGATTTTAAAATATAGGAGAAATTTCAGATGACTTTCCTTCAATATGCTAATGGATTCATTTAAACATTAAATATAAAATATCCAGATATAATATATCCTAAGCAAAGAATGAATAAATATAAATCATTACGGTTTCTTGGATTTCTCATTATACTGATCTGTTACCCACTACAGATATTTTCTCTTAAACTATGGAATCTAGTGCAGGGTAAGTAATATTAACCTTCATTTTATTTTTGCTTAATATTTTATACATTCTGATACATAAGACTATAATTCATATTCCCTTTATACATAAGCAATTGTTTCAAAACATGATTCAAACTGAAAGCCAAAATATAGAGTCTCTAACTCTAGGTATAAATTATAATTACTAAATATCACCAATATTTTGGGGTTCAGAACTGTTCCAAAGGGGGCATTTGTTTGTTGGTTGGTTGATTGTGTGAAAGAACAAGAAGTAATAAACAAGATATTCTTTAACACAAAATAAACCAGAACTCTAGGTGTTTTAAGGCACACTACATGAGATCTCATCCTTTCCTAAGATAATAAAGACTGCATTTTGGCTTAGACAAAAAAAGTACATAGTTGGATAAATCAAATATTCCAGTTTTCTGAGCACACAGGGTGCTCACCCACGGATTGCTGCCTTTCAAAAGCTGGAAGATAATAAGTGAGATTTAACACTAAAGCTATGATTTGGATTCTAAGTTTCCTTTCAAGTCTGGTTCCAGTCTCATGAACCTCTCAATGTGGCACTAGACAAGGAATACATACAATCTCCCACCAGCAGAAATCTAATTGAGAAAACCCTGCCTAAACCAGTTTACTGCTAATGAAAAAAAAAAGATGATTAGTTTCTATTTGGCTAGACTTTTAGGGGTGTGGTTTGTCCACAAAATGGAGATCAAACAATTCACAGCACAGGCCTTTGTTCAGATCACCTATCTGGTAGAGCCCAGGGATGGCTGGGTTGGGGAAAAAGAGGGGACATGCAGTTCAAAACTAGCGTCACCCATTTGCCCATTTACCTAAACTGAGGAGGGCTGTGAGCACCAATTTGGATTTGTTCTCGGGCAGCTTCTGGTCTGTAGGAATTGCACCTCACCTAAAAGAGAAAAGTATCCCAATAAATACCCTTCCATTCTGATAACACATTCTCCACTATCTTAACTGCTCCAAATTATACTGAAAAATAATTTTAGAACCAGTGAATGACAAACAGTTTTTAGTAGATCAGATAAAACTTCATCAGTAATAACATCTATTATTCTGATCCCCAGGGTAGAAGGTTTTTATCAATGTGAATAATTTCACAATCCGAGTAAATTAGGAAGGTTTCCAGACAAGTGGTTTAAATCAAGAGAATTGCATATGAGCCCAGGAATCAACCAACATATTCACACAATGAATTGAAGTTTGAAATCGTTCTTATCACACTTAATCATGCCCATTTAAATCAATAAAATCAATCAGCCACCCATTCTTGAGTGTGGTCATGAGCAGTTAGTATTTTGCCCCTGAGTCCCTTGCTTGCCTCACTCTAATGCGGGCCCAGGACAGGTACATACTCTTCCATCTCCTTTGAAGTTAGGCATAGCGATCTGACTCACTCTGGTCAATGAAATACAAACAGAAGCGCTATAGGTCACTTCTTTAAGAATCTTAAGAACAATTTAAGTGCTCTATTAAGAATCAGTGCCTAAGGCCGGGTGTGGTGGCTCACACCTTTAATCCTAGCACTCTGGCCAAGGCAGGTGGACTGCCTGAGCTCAGGATTTTGAGATCAGCCTAACCAAGAGCAACACCCAATCTCTAAAAATGAGTGGGGCTTTGTGGTGGGCACCTGTAGTCCCAGCTACTTGGGAGGCTGAGGCAAGAGGATCACTTGAACCCAAGAGTTTGAAGTAGCTGTGAGCTATGATGCAACAGCACTCTACAAGTGGTAACAATGAGACTATCTCCAGAAAAATAAACAAATAAAATAAAATTTAAAGAAGAACCAGTACGTGTTTCCTCATAATTCTTTTCTACTCCTGTGGCGACTGTAGAAGCACCTGTCAAGATAAAGACTCCCAAACTCAAATCAGTGAGTCAAAACTACAAGAAGAGACCCACTGCTGACCCTTGCTGGATGTGGACCACGGACAAGAAAGAAACTTCTGCTGTATCCTTTGTTTCTGCAGCATAACCTACTGAAGCCTGACTTGCCATGCATCTTGGGATTCTATAGCATCTTAAGTACAAATAGAACTAGGACACATGAATATGGGGAAAACATCCTAAATGAAGGGAGAAATGAGAGCAAAGACATTTTTGAGGGGAAAGAAAGCAAGACACTCAGCTTGGTGGGAGTGTGTGTTGCCTAACTGGCCGCAGTGGGAGAAGGACGATGGTACCAGATTTCTGAAGCCCTGAGCAGCCAGACAGTGTTTAAACTATATTTACACATTGTTTTTGAGCAGGAAAAGGATAAAATCCAGATTTTTAAAAGCTGCATCTGGCAGGAATGTATAGGAAGAAGAGGAAATTAGAGACCGGTTGGAAGATTATTTATAGGCACCAGGAAGGTTCTCAGTGGCTGCCCACTAAATAAGTAGAAATGGGAATGGAAAGAAGCAGAGGATAAGAAGAACATCTGAGAAAAAAACTGACAGGTCGCAGCAACCACAGGGATATAGAAGCAGGAAAAGTGATATGATGCTATTGCTCTTGATGATAATAAACCATCCATCACTGTGGTTCCAAATTTGACCTAGAAGATACTTTTGTAATGTGATTCCTTAATTTCCTCAGAAGCTGGCAGTTGATTTTACCTCATTTCTTTGTAGGTTTTTTCTTCTTATACATGGTATTCTTCCATTACTATATAGTATTGTCTTTCCTTCACAAATTATTTAAGAGATTTCTGGAAACATATTATAGTTGTTACTGTTTTCCTAGTACCTTCCCAGGAGGGAAAGAAACTTTACTCCCTGTAAGGAGGCTTACTCCAATGTGCAAAAGATTAAAAAGCTCCTCATCCTATCAGCGGGAAAAGCTCCAAGATAAATTTCTCACAAGTAATACAAAATAGATCCCTATTTTTTTCTTCTAAATCTCTTTAGTTTAAAATAAATCAAATACAGTTCAGTATTATACAGTATTTGAAGACATTTCAAAATTATGACTGTAACATCATTATCATTTAGTTTATTTCATCTACAAAGAGATATGGACTAGGCTATAAAATAGTAAGAACTGATGAACCCTTATACTTTGTTCTCTAGAGCAAGAGTCAGCAAACTTTTTCTATAGAGAGATAGATAATAAATATTTTAGGCACTGAAGATCATGATATCTCTGTTTCAACTATTTAACTCTGGCATTGTAGCACAAAATCAGACACAGACAATGATAAGTAAAGGAGGATGGCTGTTTCTCAATAAAACATTATTCACAAAACAGGCAGCAGGCTAGTTTGCCAACCCCAACTCTAGAAATTTCTAGCTATTTTTATGTGTTTATTTTAGATACCTGATTGACTAGTACAGATTCAAAAGGAAGTCTCCTTCGTTGAATTGTGCTAGTCTTACTCCTTTCAAGAAATTGATCTAAAAATATCAAGTGTCTTCAATACACCCAACATCTTTGCTGGGTGCTATGGAGATACATAAGAAGTATAAGGTTAGCTATGAAGATAAAACTAAAATTCTTGAACATTTTGAGAGTAATTAAGTACTCAATTGCATGGTAATGACAGCAAGTATAAAAGGAGTTGAAGATAAAATAATAAGAGCTAGAGTCCTTGGGGAAGGGTTTGTGAAAGATGTGGAGAAGGTAGAATTCGGCATGGATCTTCAAGGATGAAGTAGGGATTGAAAGGGAAAGAGAAGAAAGGGGATCACATTAGAGAAGGAGAATCAGAAGCAAAGCTACCAAGATAGCAATGGACATAACATCATGGGGTAGAAGTGAGGATACCTGCTCTATTAAAGTTGAGTTTTTTTTCATCCAGTGGTGCTACAGGAAATTAAAGTAGGTTGGGAATAGGATGTTGATATAATCCAAAGTAGAATTATCAAAGGTAAGCCTATGGATAATGAGGTAGGGTAATGAGATGCTATGGTCTGAATGTTTGGGTCTCCCCCAGAGATGGGGCCTTTGGGAGATAATTAGATCATGAGGGTAGAAACCTCATGAATGGAATTAGTCCCCTCATAGAAACTAGCTAACTAGTTCTAACTACCTAGCTAGTTCTTTCTGCCATGTGAGGACACAGTGAGCAGTCGGCAGTCTGCATGCAACACAAAAGAGGGCCCTCACCAGAACCTGACCCTGCTGGCACTGTGATCTCAGATTTCCAGCCTCCAGAACTATGAGAATAAATTGCTGTTGCTTATAAACAACCCAAATTGCCTAAAAATGGGAAGTGGAGATGTGGAATCTGAAAAGCTTTGGGGACACATGCCATAAAAATGAGGACAGATAAATCGAATAAGACCTAAGACTCCAGGCTTTCTAAGCAGGAAAACCCAAAGATGGGGGTGTGTAGGTGGAAATAAGAAACTAGAAAGGAAAGTCGTTTTGTTGATGATTACAATGTTGTTAGTATAAGATCACTAAATAATCATTTAGTGTCGCCATGTCACCTTTAAGAAATTAAAGACCTCAGGCAAGCGAGGCAAGTGAGAATCCTTGACCCAGAATCAATTGTAGAAGACTTTGGAATAAATGCACTTACTATGGAGTGAATGCAAAGACTTGGGAACAAAAGGCTGTACTGATGAAAATTTTTGTCTGACTTTGAGAATATACATACACATTTGCCCACTCTGAAGATGTGCATTAGTACCTTTATTGACTCATCCTTGATATCTTTGAAAATGTTATCTATGTGTTTCTGATATAATCCAGTTGCAATAACCAATAAAAAAGAAGAATTGAAGCTTACCTCATTAGCCAGAGGCTCAATTATTTTAAAACTATTAAGAGTAGAGTATAAATGTCTTACCAGAATAAATGAGGTGATGGTTATGTTAACAAGTTTGATGTAAGCATTCCACATTATATATCAAATCAGCACATTGTACCCC
The DNA here is from genome assembly GCA_963573935.1 of Arctocebus calabarensis. Taxonomy (NCBI): domain Eukaryota; kingdom Metazoa; phylum Chordata; class Mammalia; order Primates; family Lorisidae; genus Arctocebus; species Arctocebus calabarensis. The sequence continues at coordinate 5,693 of CAUYON010170487.1, forward strand.
ATAAATACATTAATGTACACAGTTATGATTTAACAAAAAAATTAAAAAGAAAGAATTATGCTTTATTTAGTGTATACCTTTCTTTGATTTCTGCTCCAAGAACCTATGAAATTCACAATAGAGTGGTATGACTCTCCTTGCCTGGGTTGTTTTTTTGGCTCTAGTAGACTTTGCATATTCATTCAATGGTTGGGAACACATCCCCAAGGGTACCCCATAAGTTGAGATTAGACAAAGTCAGCAAATGAAGCAAAGGGGAAAGAGAAATATAGGAAAGTGCAGAGCTATGAAAGCCAAAGAATAAGTTATTAGAAATTAATAACTTATTAATTATGTATTTGATACTATTGGAAATAGTATCAAACATATTAAGAAGTCAAGATATATTGAAGCACCAAGTAAGTTTACTGTGGGGCTTGAAACCCACTTGATAAAAAAAAACCAATAAACCCTAATTCAATTAATTACTTAAGCCCCAGAGAACATTAAGGAGGTGAAATTTATCCTGAAAAAATAGTCAGCATGATAAAATTTTGGCTAAAATCAAAGTCATACCATTAAACTTTTGTTCTGAACCACTGATCAAGGGAGCAAGCTAAAAGTCTTGCATTTCATTTTTGATACCCCTCGCTCAGTCTACTTACATGAGCATAACTCAAGAAGAAGAGCTGATTGTTGGTGAATGTGATGCCAGGTAGGAGAGGTTCGTCAACTCCCTGCCTTCTGTCATTTATCCATTTCCTGTAAGCCTAGTGAGAGAAACAAAATGGATGAGCCTCTGAAATAGTGATTTTCACTTTTTTCACGCAGCACAGAGATATTAAATATAAACACCCGCCATATGCAAAATGCATCATGTCAGATTTTTCTTGAAGAAAACAAAGACCTGGAAATGTAAGTCCATGTCCTATTGCTTACCAGTGAGGCACGTGCATTAGCAAAAAGACCTTCCACTCAGTAGATACCAAAAAGCCAGGCCAAAGCGTTCAGGTGTTAAATAACTTTTTTTTTAAGCTACTCTTTCTATTCCCACCAGGGGACAAACAAATTGAACTCCATGCCAAGGCCCCTATGGCAGTAAATTTCAGGGTCAACATATTACCAGTTTTTTATTTTGTCATATAAAGAGGAAAAACTATCAACTTCTATTACCATCATTTTACTTTAAAAAGTATATTTTTAAGAATATAGGAAGAATATAACCTCAGAATAACAGCCCGGTCTTTAAATTAAATGCACTTAAGTTCTATGAAAATCTTTCCACATTATCCATATGTTTCTTGTTTCACCACAGACCAGCATACGATGAAAATACTATTACGGACTCTTACCTGAGAACTGCTACCCTCTGGCCATCATTTAGAAGTTTGATATTTTAAGAGAAAATTATAGGGAGGGCTATAGAGAGGCTGTACTCAAGGAAAACTCATATGAACCTAGCCCCAAGGAGATTTCTGTAGCATTCTTTGATATGATTATAGATGTATTTTCTGAAAACTATCCTTTAAATACGTGATTCTTAATAACAAATATTCTTTAGGGTGACTTTATACCCCAAAAAGAAAAAAGAAAGAAGTACACTTCTATTTATATAATAGAATATAATCGAGTCAATGGGGAAATATAATTCTATTTATAGAAATTCCATAATATCTAACTCCTCGAGAACATTCTGTGCTATAAACTGAAGTGCACCCATATGGTGCTTAATAGCTTAATTTTTAAAACCACAGAAAACATAGCATGCATACCCTAAATGCTTCCCGCAGACCTCCATTATCAGCAATATTTTCTCCCAGGGTCCTTTTCCCCTTTACCTAACAAAAAGAAGAACAAGAATGTTTCACAGTCAAGTATTATTCAGCAAGAGGTATACAAAGTATAGCAAAAAAAAAAGAGTGCCATATTTTAAAGAGATAATTACATTCAATAAATGAAAGGTAGTCATAATATACTGTGAGATGGCAAACTAACCCTAGCAAGGTGCTCCTGAATAAAATAATTTCTATTTTATTATGCTACACATTTCTTTCTCATTCACCTCTTTATTTTCACCAATTTAGCCAGCTCCAATAAAATGTTAAACAACATTCTGAGTGACTTTGCTTTAATGGGAAAAAATAGAAATGACAATACACAGGTTATCTTCCCAGATTAACTCACATAGTTTGACTATTCTTCTCATTGTGCCTGTTTCCAAAAATTTACCATCCACACAGGAATAAAACTTCAAGACCAACCATCATCATTTTACCTTCAGCAATTTCCATGAAAAATTAAAAGGAAGGTAGTTCCCCGGGGGAATAAAAATCAAACAGAAGTAGCACAGATCACAAGGTCAAGGTTTGCAGTATGTATGACAACCAGGCAAGCATAGTGAAGAAATTCTTCCCAACATTCAAAGATTGTTTCTTAAAACCTTAAATGAGCTAGGGCAAAAATACAGCCCACAAGCCAAATCCAACCTGCCGTTTATTTTTGTACAGGTTGTGAAGATCAGACTTTATGTATTTCAATGACTAGAGGGGGAAAAATCAAAATAATATCTTTTTGCACATGAAAATTATATGAAATTTAATTTCGATGTCCACAAATCAAGTTTTATTGGAACACACCCATACCCATTCATATACATACTATCTGTAGTTGCTTTCTTGCTCTAATAGCAGAGTTCAACAGCTATAATAGAGACTATATATGTTATGAAACCTAAATTATTTACTGTCTGGCTCTTTACAGAAAAGTTTGCCAACCCCTGTTATAGTAGGCAGAATAATGGCCTCTGAAAGTTATCTATATCCTAATTCCTGGAACCAGTGAATGTATTAGCTTACCGTGGCAAAGGAAACTTTTAAATGTGATTAAGTTAATGATCTAGAGATGGGCATATTAGCCTGGATTACGCAGGTGAACCCAATTTATTTGCAAGAGTCCTTCCAAGAAGAAAAGGGAGCCAAGTGAGTGAAAAAGTGAAGCCATGTGAGAAGACTCCTCTGGCCATTGCTGGCTTTGGAAAAGAGTGGGGCCATAAGCCAAGGAAAGTGGTCAGGCTCTAGAAAAAACAAGGAAACAGATTCTCCCCTAGGGCCTCTAGAAAGGAACATAGCCTTCCTGACACCTTGATTTTAGGCCACAGAGACTAGTGTCAGATTGATACACAGCACTGTATGATCATAAATTTGTATTGTTTTAAGCTACTAAATTCATAGTAATTTGTCATAGCAGCAATAGGAAACTAATACACCCTGCTCTAAACTTTTAAGCCATGGATCTTACCAACTCTTTGCTTTTAAGCAAGCTCAATCACCCAGGTATCAAGCAATAACAAAAAAAAAAATCTTTGAAAAATAATGTTCACTATAATCACTCAGGACCCTCTGGCTTCAATCCCCAAAAGTTACCATTCCTGCTTTACATACATTTTTCTTTTCTACAGTCCCATGAGGTGAGTGTTAGTATCGTCATCCTTATTTAACAAATGAGGGTCTAATCCTCAGAGTGTGTAGCGGATATTGTTAGCATCCACCAGATCCCCTTTACTACCAGGACTATGCCCCCATTCCTGTGACTGCTAACAACTCAGAAAGACTAACCTTAGCTAATGGGAGTCATCTCACCTGGAGATTGCTGGGAGGTTACACCCCACCTTCCAGGAACTGACTGATGTGCAATTAGAATAGCCCAGCCTGGGCAGCGCCTGTGGCTCAAAGGAGTAGGGCGCTGGCCCCATATGCCAGAGGTGGCGGGTTCAAACCCGGCCCCGGCCAAAAACTGCAAAAAAAAAAAAAGAATAGCCCAGCCCCTTGCCTGGGCTGAACAATTACTTTCTTCTTTTCTATTTTTAGTAGAGACAGGGTCTTGCTCTTGCTGAGGCTGGTCTCAAACTAGTGAGCTCAAGCAATCCTCCCACCTCAGACTCCCAAAGTGCTAGGATTACAGGTGTGAGCCATCATGCCCAGCCTGGGCTGAACAATTGCTGTGGTGCAATCCATGCTCCAGAACCCTCTGTGAGATCAGGGTAAGGCTAAACTCCTGAAACCAACATGTTTTCCTCACTCCCTTACAGGTTTGTACTCCAAACTACTTTCTCAACAAATCACTGACCCCCTTCTTGGGCTCTTGACAGAGTGATTAAGTAAACTGCTCACACTTCACAGGGATTCCAACCCAAGCAGTCTTCTGTCTCCAGTGCCTCCATTTCATAATATGCTACCTTCTCAACTTTCACTATTATGTTTATGTTTATATCCACTTATACTTGAATTTAATTCCCTTCCTTTTTACTCCATTTCATAATATGCTACCTTCTCAACCTTCACTATTATATTTATGTTTATATCCACTTATACTTGAATTTAATTCCCTTCCTTTTTACTCTATGCTTTATATCTAAGCTAGAGGCTTTTGAAGTAGCCTCGCAACTGGATTGCCTCAGTTGATCACATGGGCCTAGGTTTGGGCTCTCAAGACCCAACAGCTGCTGACAGTCTGTTTCTATGGTTCCCTATCTGAGCTCCCCTAATTCACTGCAAAGAAAGCTTCAGGCATAGAGGACTGGCCTGTATATATAAACCCAGAAAAATAAAGCATGGCCCTTTATTTCCAACAAAGGAAGCTACCCAGTCTCCCGTGGGAATGAGACAAAAGCTGTTTTCTGATGGCTGAGTGGATTTATGCTGAGACAGGTATGCCCTTTATATTGTCCTTATGACAAAGGTACACATTTGTCAGAATTAAGTTTCAATATCTGACATTTTGGCCAAAATGGATGGTGAAGAAAAGTCCACCCACACATCACCCAAGTATAAAATAAACTTTAAAAAAGATCCAGAGCACAATATTGGGTGAAGTGTATGGACTTTGAAGTTGTACAGATCTAAACTCTAATCTAGATTCTACCATGGTTTTAATCTCTTTGAGCTTCAGTTTCCTCATATGTAAAATACATATACACACACAGTAATCTGAATAGCTGTCAGGAACCAGTGTGAAGATTACATTGGTTTCAATTAAGTGAAATCTAACTCCCATGCCTGCATATAATAGTCACTAAGAAATATGAATTCCTTTCCTCTAAGAAAACTGCTCTTCTATTGTTTTTGTTGTTTTTAGCCTCAAAGTTTTTGGCTTTGTTTTTTCCTGTGATGGGGTACCTATGTGTATGTCACAAAGGATCAGGGAATATTAACTACCTTTTATTGAGTACTTACTGTGTATGTCAGGCATTATGCTGGTGCTTCACATTACTTCATTCATTTAATTCTTACAACAAACAAATGAATTCAGAAATACCCACTTCACAGTTGAAGACACTGGGACTCAAGAATGTTAATTAACTTGCATATGTTCATAAAACTAGTAATTGATTGAACCAAGATTTGGACCCCCATCAGATTCTAGAAACCATGTTCTATACTTTTTTTCTTTTTCTTTTCTATTTTTTATTTAGAGATGGAATCTTGCTCTGTCACCCAGGCTGGAGTACAGTGGCATCGTCATAGCTCACCGCAGAATTGAACTCCTACGCTCAAGGCATTCTATTGCCTCAACCTCCTGAATAGCTGGGATTACAGTTGCACATCACCCATACCTCACTGCCATACTTTTCTTGAAGCAACATATACTCTAGATGAATTAGTGAAAACCCTAGAACTGAATGCAGATACACAAAAGCACCCATTTTAGGTCTTTTCATGTCACAGTCATAGGTGCTAAAAAACATGTGGACAAAGAAAGGTCTTTCCAGGACACTGGTAAAGTAGCTAGAGACACCATTCAAAGATACCGACTCTGGTTTCTCCACTTGAGTGAGCAGTACTCTCACTTGTGCTGATCATGATTTAAGAACCAGGAGAACCAAGTCAGTGTTTGCAAACATTCCCTTTAAAAGAACATGAATTTTTATCCAAATTCATCTGGAATGCTGAAATAAACCCCAATTATAATACACTTAAGGCATAGTAGGTATTGGGGTATTTTTCCATCTCTGATGGGATGTGAGATAGAGTTTATATCTTGTTAGGGAAGCAAGAGAACCCAGGAAACAACATAAAGTATGCTGATTTACTCCAGTTCTGTGGCCACCTTGCTTCTCTTAAGCACTCTGTTTTTGAGCAGATAGACTGGGAGCATACAGTATATGCATGTGTGTTTTAGAGGAAGGTCTTCCTGCAGATTCATAACCTATCAACAATTTTTCTTTGTTGGTATCTTATTGTCAAATACAATTGGTGTATTTCATCTTATAATGATGAAAGCAGATTTAGGACGTGGAATACAAAAGTAAAAAGAAACAATTGATAAGGGGAAAAGAGCATGAAAATGAACCTGGTCAAACCAGAAAAATAAGGAAAAGAGGGAAAAGTAAAAATAATATACAGCCAATAAACTAACTATAAGCAAAAAAAACTATAAAACTTTCTTTAAAAACCTAAAAACAAGAACCAAGCATATTGAAAGGCATGCTGTGTTCTTGGACAATAAGACTATGCCATAAAAAATGTCAATTCCATACATTTAATATGGCTTAAATTAGAATCTCAGTGACATTTTCTTTGGAGAATATACAGAAGTATAAATGCCTAAGAACGGCCAAGTACATAAAACAAGAACAGTGAGGGAGAGTTTGTACTATAGATGACAGAATAAACCATAAAGCCACCTAAGGTATTGGTATGGAAATCAACAAGGAAATCAGTAGAATATATCATCCAGAAATATAACTCTTAGTGCATATGAGAGTCTAACTTATGACAAATATTTGACTCAAAGAGAAAAAAATGTCTTTTAGTAGATGATGCCAGATCAATTGGCTACCCTTTTGGAAGAAAATACAAGTGAAATCTCATATTAAACTCCAAAGAAAAATAAATTTCACATGAAGATTCAAATGTAAAATATCAAAAAAAAAAAAAAAATGAAAACTTCCCCAGAAAAGCTAGGAGACTCCATGTATGATATAGATGTTGGAGACACCTTCATAGCCAAGAACGAAAATGTAGAAAGTATAATTTAAGAGTGATCAGTACCTTGGACTATCTAACAAATATTTAAATGTTATATGTCCAAAGATACCATATATGTGTACAAAGTCCAATGGATGAGTAATTTATTAGGGGAAAAATATGTATAATGTGAATAACAGACAAAATCTTAACACCTGTAATATTTAAAAGTTTCTCATAAATTGATAGAAAACAATTCCATAGGTTAATGCTCTTTCATCCATCACTGGTAGGAATATGAAATGTTACAACTTTTTGGTGACAGTAGGAATCTATCTTATAGGGGAAAAAAGTAAAATATAGAATAAGGGTGTTTATTGCAGCAGTATTTTAATTGCAAAGTGTAACCCCTTGACAAGAGGTTAATTGACTAAGTTATATTATATTGACACCAGGGACTCTTAGATACCCATTGAAAACAATAAACTAAAGTTTTGTGTGTGTGTGTGTCTATATGAGCATGGGGAAAAGTGTATCAGAATTATTAAGGCTGACTACAGGTAGGAAAAGTAAGAGTAATGAGAGGAAAGGGAGAAGGAGATAAAGGTTACACACACAAAAAGGAAAGTAACAAAGTTTCACATACACAAGCAGCATGTATAAAATTTCATTTATGCCTTTACGGAAAAGTATGTATGTTTATATAATAGAAAACAAACACTTTCAAAGTATATTTCTTTTGTTCAAACTTCCCGTAACCAAGAACTCTTAACCAATTCTCTGATCCATCAGCTCAAATTAGCGAGGTTTTATGACAGTAAACTAAACCTAGGTAGTGGTTTTGGGGTGGGGGGGATTAATGATATAGGGTGTGGGAGATTTATAAGAATGTTATTGTTTACCTGTGCTATGGGATTTTCTACATGAATATGAATCTAAGAAAAACTATTGTTCAGGCCCACGATTCTCCCACTTTAGCTTCTGTCAGAATTACCTGAGGACTTGTGAAAAGACTACCTGACTACCGGGCACCACTCCCAGCCATTCTGATTCAGCAGTTCTGGGGCAGAACTCAAGAATTTGCATTTCTTACAAGTTTCCAGGGAAGACAGATACAGATGATCTCAGCAGCACACTTTGAAAACCAGTAGTTTAGGCTTGGCGCCTGTGGCTCAACAGGCTAAGGCGCCAGCCACATACACCTGAGCTGGTGGGTTCGAATCCAGCCCGAGCCCACCAAACAACAATGGTGGCTGCAACCAAAAAATGGCCGGGTGTCGTGGCGGGTGCCTGTAATCCCAGCTACGTGGGAGGCAGAGGCAGGAGACTCGCTTGAGCCCAGGAATTGGAGGTTGGTGACAGCTTGAGGCTCTGTCTCAAAAAAAAAAAAGAAAGAAAGAAAGAAAGAAAAAGAAAACCAGTAGTTTAAAGCAAGTTAGTGTCCAAATCAGGGGGAGAAATGACCCACGAGGTGCCCCCCTTCACCACAGCTGTACTCACATTTAAGCCAGCTTTCTTCCAATAATAGTTGCTATACTGGTTAATCATGCACTTCGTTTTTTCTTTAAACTTTTCTTCAGAGTCAGCAGACCACCAAGGATCCAGGTTTCCATTTTTATCATATTTTCTACCTGGCAAAAAGGAAAGTTAGAAGACATTTGTATTACTTGTGGGAACTAAATTCTTCATCCTCCCTTTCCCTCAGCATGACAAGCCTTCACGAAGCAGTCACGACAGCAGGGAACACTCTTCCTGGGAGAGCAGCTCCTGTATTCTCTCCAATGTCACAGGTTAATCGTAAAAGGGGGGAAAGAAGAAAGAGGATTGAGGAAGTTCTTTTCTTCTAAGGAACAAAGAGCATTTTTGGAGGGTCAGGAGAAAACTTCTAAACACGGATCAAAAATGTTTTCACATAGTAAACGAGAAAATCTCATGAATGTTATGCCAATCAGGTTGATAAAAATATCTCAGATTGTATGTGAAGCCCGCACACTGTACCCCATGACTGAATTATTGTACACAGGTATGATCCAATAATAAAAAAAAAGATGAATAGAAAAAAATAAATAAAATAAAATAAGATTCATCAATTTATTGCACATAGCATGTACCAGTTTTAGCCAATCTTGGATTCTGAGTTTTCACCTGATCTGACCTGAAAAGTCCTCTGGATTATGAAATGAAATGGCTTCATTCAGAAAGTTCATGCAGGGAATCAGAGCATTACTACCAGTGAAATTCCAAATGATCCATAGGAATAGCCCTCGTGAGTCATCCACACTGAGAACATAGACCCTGACTCAGCCCCATAAGAACCTGTTTCCTCTGAGTTGTCAGGAGCCAAGAGACACATAAAACCTCTGTTATGAATCATTCCACAGCCATCACTGTGGATGGAAGAGATATCTGTCCTGCTTAGACAAGGAAGGTTGCTCTAAAAAGAAAACTTGGAACAAGAATGGAAATCTCCAAAACATAATGGGGGAAAAAAGATTAATTAGACATGCTTTCTTGCTGTGTTCACTCTTTGTTTCCTACATCTTTCAAAACCAAAGTTTGAATGCATCTAGACAAACTATATTCAAGGTTACTACTGGAATCTGAGGCATCACTTAAATTTAATTATGTGGAAAGCTTATAAGAACATCTCCTAACCATCAGATGTTATGTGTGCTCCTGGTGATTTGAGGCAGTGATTATCAATAATGTTTCAACCTACTATTGCAACATTAGGTGTTTAATGCTATTTAAATGTCACCATGGCTTCTACAATGTCTCAAAAGAAAACAGAACGCAAATAAGGAAAAATTACGAATGAAGGACGATTGTTCAGTGAAAAGTACTCAGATCACTACTTTTTGTTAAGGCAAATAGTAAGACACTCTGCTTAATTTGTAGGGAATTTGTGCAAGTTTTCAAAGACTATAATTTGAAAAGGCATTCTATGCAAAAATATTCTGCCAAAGTCGATGTATATTAAGGATTGTGTTATAAGTACAAAAAAAGCAGAGCTGAAAAAAGTCTGTCTTCTCAACAAAAAAAATGAAATGTTTTAAAAAGTTGCAACTCAGGGTGATGCCTGTGCCTCAGTGAGTAGGGCACCAGCCCCATATACCAAGGGTGGTGGGTTCGAACCCAACCCCAGCCAAACTGCAACAAAAAATAGCTGGGCATTGTGGCGGGCACCTGTAGTCCCAACTACTTGGGAGGCTGAGGCAAGAGAATTGCCTAAGCCCAAGAGTTAGAGGTTGCTGTGAGCTGTGATGCCATGGCACTCTACCAAGGGCAACAAAATGAGACTCTGTCTCTAAAAAAGAAAAAAAAATGTTGCAACTCAGATTCCATTGTGAAAGCTAGTTGTGTGGGGCTCGGCGCCTGTAGCTCAACGGGCTAAGGCACCAGCCACGTACACCTGAGCTGGCAGGTTCGAATCCAGCCCGGGCTTGCCAAACAACAATGATGGCTGCAACCAAAAAACAAAACAAACAAACAAAAAAAAAAGCTAGTTATGTGGTAGCATATTTAATAGCAAAAAAAATCGAAACTATTTACTGATGTGAGTGTATTAAGTAATATACGGAAAGCACAGCAGATATAATTTGTCCTGGAAAAAAGAAGACTATTTCTAAAATCAGTTTGTCTCACCAGACTATCGCCAGGCAAATTGAAAAAAGTAGAAGATCTATTGAAAGGAGTTTGGAGAGTAAAGCTACTGATTTTAAACTTCATGCTTTGGCAATAGATGACAGCACTGATGCTACAAATATGGCTCAGCTTGCCATTTTTATTAGAGGTATTGACAACAAATATAATGTCACTGAAGAAATATCTTCCTTGGTGCCATTAAAAGACAGAACCAAATCAAGAAATTTATATGAATCAGTAAAAAATATGTTAAAGTGATTTTCTTTTTCCATTACCAACATATCTAGTATAGTGACTGATAGTACCCTACTGACAGGAAAAAGAGAGAGACCTGTAAAATTAATAGAAGACAATGGAATTGCCACCCCAAACTCATGTGTGATGAAGTATCATCACATGCCATATTAAGAAAATTTCTGTGCAAAAGCCTTACAAATGGATAACATCATACAAATTATCCTCAAGGCTGTGAATTCCATAAGAGCCAAGAGACTGAATCATCTCCAATTTCAGGAATTCCTTAGAAGTACTGATGCTGACTATGGCAATATCATTTATTTTTCAGAAGCAAGATGGCTACATTTAGGCCAATTATTAAAGATTTTATGATTTGTGATATGCTATCAAGTCATTTATGGTATCAAAAACCAACTTTGTGCCAGGACTTGATCATGAAAACTGGCTTATAGATTTAACATTTTTTAGTGGATTTAACTGCTCATTGAAATGAGTTGAACGTGTCTTCAAGGTGAAAACCAACTTATCGATACGATGTTCCAAACCATAACAGCATTCCAACTGAAACTGAAATTATGAGAAGCTCCAATTAAGGCAAACAACTTCGTGCATTTTGATACATTGGTTAAACACAGTCTGGTCAACAGTGAAAAACACTCAGTCTTGGTTTTTTTTTTTTTTTCAATTTGCTACGAGAATTCGAAAACAGATTTTAAAATTTCCAAGAAAATAATCAACATTTTAGTGCTTCTGTGATTCCAATTTCAGTCAACATAAATATGTTACCTGCCAATTTTCAAACAGAATGCATAGAACTGCCATCTGACACTCAACTTAGAGAAACATTTGATCTCAGAATCCACAAGAAGAGCCAAAAGGATCTCTGGTCCTGAGGTAGGCAGCCAGAAAAAGATGTTGGAAATCCTACAGGCATGGGGAAAAAAAAAGGTCCCCTTCTGTATAAAGTTGCCCTAGGCTAGCTAGTTGTTGAGACTGCCTGTAAATTATTGTATAGATGCAGACAGTAATTTGCTCCTAATCCATAAATTTCCAAGATTTCACGTAGCTTTCCAATAATACCTCAAAGTGAAAGGACAAGGGAGTGCTGATTAAAAATGATGAAGACTCTCAAAGGCAACAATTTCTTTCATTTACGCCATATTCTGCTCTTCCTTTCCGCTTAAATGTTATCAGGATGCACAGCATATTCTACAGTATGTATTATTAGGAAAGCATAGGTTTTTTTTAAATGCTGAATATATACCAGTATAAAGAAAATCTAGATTAAGCATTGCATAATCTTTGAAAACATAAAAAGGAACCAGTCGACCAAGCTGTAGAATCCTAACTCAACAAGAATTAACTCAGCAGCATATATAATCATTGTTAGAGCAGAATTCACACCTCCAGGCAGAATATCTCAAGATAGTGAATAAAGAAATAACAAAAGGGAGAAGCTATAAAGCAATTCCTGTAACTATTGTGGCAGCTCCAGCAATCCTGATCTAAATGCAAAGCTAATTTCATTGAAATTACAAGGTCTTTTTTTCATTCTACCCCATTGCCAACAGGAACAATTGTTTATTTATTGCAAGCTATCACAGCAAGACATGGGGCAAAGTTTTCAATCAGCAATCATATTGCTTTGGATAATCTTCAGCTATGATGGTGCTGCTATTGCAAAGATAATCACAACAATTAACATCCATATAGTCAACATTATTATGAAAGCAGCAGCTTATAAAATGAATCAGTACTCACCATTATTATCAAATCCATGTGTAAATTCGTGTCCGACAATTACTCCTATAGCACCGTAACTAAGAGATCTATGGCAGAAATACATAATTTGGAGAAAATTACAAGCATGAATCTCAGAGCATAATCCTTTCATTTTTCAATGGAAAACCAAGACAACTTGTTTTCTAGTAACCGTGGTAATAACAGTCTAATAACCATATCCACAAAGCTGTAAAAGAAAATCTAAACATATCTTCTAGTTGAAATGGACAGAGAAAATACAAATTTTAACATTGTCATTATAACCATGTATGGGTCTTTGTGTCCTACCCTATAAAATTAGGAATGTGAAAGAGATGATTTCTAAATTCCCTTTCAGCCCAAGAGTTTTATAATTCTATGTCTGCTCTAGCTACATAGCAGGGCTTGAAGAGATCTTGTCAAGAAATATACCATTTATTTTTATCTGAAAACTTATTGAAAAATCACTATCATCTTAGAAGTTAAATTGTTTTCTAAATATAGTCATAAAAAGGAAAAGAATGGAAATTAAAAGGGATCACTCTTTTTTCAAAGGTAGTCACATTCCTCTGTTTCTGTTGTAGACTAGATGACAACTGGATAGCAAAGATTGTAAAGTCTTAACCAGATTTGGAAAAGCTGTTACATTATTTCTCTTCACCTCTGAAAAAACATGGTAGATCATCCATAAAGATGACCATCAACAATTCTGCCCATTTGTGAATGCATCTGCCTCCTCTTTCCATCAAAAGGCAATCTATTTCCCTCCCCTTAAATCAGGACTGGACTTGCTATGAACAAAAGAATGCAGTAGAAGAGGTCAGGTGTGAAGTCTGGGACTCCACATCAAAAACCCTTGTAACTTCCATTTTCTGCCTTCTTGGATGTCGGCTACAACCTAAAGAAGTTCCACTACCTATCTGGAGGGAAAGAAGCCACGTCAAGCAAGCAAGAGACTCCAAAAGTCAAGAGGCTCTAAAGGAAGATAGAGGTCCTGCCAGGCCCCAGCCATTAGAGCCAGCCTGACTGGGGCACCAGACACATAAGAAGTCACCTTAGATCCTCTGGCCCTGGTCAAGCTACCCCAGCCAGCACCACACAATAGAAACCAGCTGTCCCAGTTCAGTCCTGCCCAAATCGCAGAATCATGAGCCAATAAATGGTTATTTGATGATGCTTTGTTATGTAGCAATAGATAACTGGGAAAAAAGCAGATTAATAATATATGAAGAAATCATTGATGGGGTTTCTACATGTGTGTGTCTGGGATTTTCTCTCTCAACCAAAAGTTCCATTAAGGTCAAACCCTTATCTACTTGCTCACTGCTACATTCCCTGTACCTAACATGCAGAAAGAAAGTAACAACAATTTAACTAACTGATTAGTTAACTTTATCATCTCATGCAAGTGACAGATCTATATGTATCTCATTTTAGTCGGATCTACATGTATCTCATTTTAGTCATTTAACCTGTGGATGAAAATTATAGACAACTTAGAATCCTTATTATGAGGATTCTTCACAAGATTTGCAATTATGCTAAAAATATTTCACAGTTGGTCCCTGACATGCAACATCAAAGTCACCCAGCAAATAGATAGGACCCATAACTGAAAGGGACAGAAATTTCTGAAGCAACATGTTATTACAGGACATAATGATCCTTACCATGCTAATTGTTTATCTCAACTATACCCAAGGAAGTGCTGTAAGATTTAATTTTTCCCCTTGGTGGCAATTCTTTCCTTTGTTATTTCTTTCCTGCAAGGTAATTTGCATTTGAAAAAATGCTTCCTACTGTTTTTCCATCATTGCAAACCTTCATTAAAGAAGTAAAAGTGAAATTATGCATTTCAATCATAAAGCTATTATAGCAGTGTGGGACAAAGTTGTAATTTTACATAGTGTTAATTTTTGCAGCAGTAGCTGTGCAGTGCAGCCTGCAACATTGCGTTTTTCCAGGTCTCTCAGCCCTGAGAATAAGTATTCAGACCTCTACAACCCTCTGTCAATGCTGTTGACTAGATGAATTGACGGGATGAACAATGGAAGTTTGTAGAAAACTGCTCTGCAATCAATGTCCCTTAAGAGGGATCGCTCCAAAATGATTGAATCATTTTAAGTTTCAATTCTTAGTTACAGAAGCACAATCCTTTGGACCAGAGACAAAGAAAAAGTAATTTTATATGACTAAGCCTGACAATAGTGTTTCATTGTATCACATTTACACTTTTCATTTCATCAATGAACATTATTTAAGTTACCATGTCATAAAAAATATAATAAATTTGTATGCTTTTTAAAGTGCTACTGACTGGCCAGAAGCTGGAAAACATCTTGCATTGAAGATTTAGCCTTCCAAAAGTAAAACAGGGAAGATGACAATTTTATTACCTAATCCATTTCCTGCAACCTAAAGAAGTTCCACTACCTATCTGGAGGGAAAGAACCCACATCAGGCAAGCAAGAGACCCCAAAAGTCAAGAGGCTCTAAAGGAAGACAGAGGTCCTGCCAGGCCCCAGCCATTAGAGCCAGCCTGACTGGGGCACCAGACACATTTAAGTTACTATGTCATAAAAAATATAATAAATTCACATGCTTTTAAAGTGCAACTGACCAGCCAGAAGCTGGAAAACATCTTGCATTGAAGATTTAGCCTTCCAAAAGTAAAACAGGGAAGATGACAATTTTATTGTTCTTGCTACCCATTGGGTTTAGTATGTGCATAGGATTTGCTGCCAACAGCAAAACAACTACACTGCTGTCTGAACTAACCATGATCTCATGCTTATCAAGTAAGGACTACCCTGTACCTGAATCATAAATATATAAAAATCTCCAATTGCCATGTGGCCTTAAAGTTATCTCGTTCAATGATTCCTCTCTATGAAAACCCATTCAAATGATCATGAGACTTCTGCTTGGATATTTCCAATAACGAGGAGCTCACTCCTTTTTTAAGCAACCCATTCCCTCTTTGGGTGGGTCTAAATAAAACATCTCTCTCTAAAGTTGATCTGAAATGTCTTTCCTGTGTCTTCCATCTATAAGTCTAGCATAGTCTATAACTGAACACCTGCCAATCTCCCTGAATATACTCAATCATTCTACCCTCCTTCAAAATTATGAGGACAAGTACAAGGTTCTCCCTCTAGTGTTCTCAAGTTCCTTCAACTCTTATTCTTCAGTTATGAATTCTAGATCAGTATTTCCCAAAACATAGGGGAAAGGGGAGCCTGAAAATCTATGTGTTAAACACATTTAAATACATTTCGTTCTTACAAAACTTCTTGGGAACTTTCATGCCAATGAGTATTGTGATTCTCCAAAACAGAGAGAAGGAGAGGATAACTTAACTCTATTACTATTTCATGGAATACACACTTTGGAAAATGTTATCTTAGGCCATTTACAATTCTGATTCTCTTCTCTGGAAATAATTCAGCTTGTTCAAGTCCCCATAATGAGACTCAACACTCACATAAGGGCTAAGCTAACCAATGTGAGCAGAAAGGATCCCATTCCCTTGGGTGTTATTAATCTATTAATACAGAATAGGTGGATGTATTGGAAGCCATATCACTGGACCATGATTGTCATGTTTTTAGCACCTCCATATTCCCAATGCCAAGTACTCAAGTTAAACATAATAGCTATTCTTTGACTGGATATCTTAATAGAGAATAACTTAGTGAGGATGTAGAACTCTTTAGGGGGAAAAAAGCAATCTCTCTCCTACTTAAGTACCAACAATATGGCTCAACTTAAGGTACAACTAATAGAAACTAACATGAATTCCTAGGTTTCTCTGTTTTGACTTGTATGTCAGAAAATTATGCTCATGAACCCAATAAATAAATCGTTGAATCACTAACTTTGAAACCTAACCAGGCTGTTTCTGAGTCTCCCACTACATAACCACAATAATAGAAGCTTAGTTAAATTGTTAACAATAAGCAGAATCAAAGATTTTTAGGATTTTTTTTTTTTAGTTTAAAGGGAGCTTAAACAATATTTAGCCTAAATATTTAATTTCACGGAAATACATATAAAGTTTTAATCTTAAAAGTAGGGAAAATTGATTCCAAATATATAAACACTAAAGAAAAGTAGGTAGCTGAGGCCTGGGAGGGTATTAATGGATTTGGTTAAATACAAACCTAGAGTTATTATTATTTCTTTTTTATTTTCTCTATACATATACATGTGTTTATTTGGTTTCTACTTTTTGCCTTCACAAAATTAAAAAGGCTTAAAATTTCATAACAATAGCAATGTTTAAGATAAGGACTAGAAACAAAAACCTCATAAAGAACAAATGAAGATAAATACATTCAGAAAAGAAATCAGACTATTGCTGCAACGAAATATGAGCAATAATAATAATGATGATGCAAAAAAAGTAACATTCACATTACCAGATAAAAATATGTCTATCATAGAATGCTTTGACTCTGAGGTTCAGTATGGAGTCATCAGTTTTAAAAAAAAGCATTATTATTTATTCTAACAAGGTGCTTCTCTATAGTAGGCTTCATTGATTCTTGCCCATGTCCCGCCAGCACTGATTACTTTTGAGAACACCAATATGACAGCTTCCAAATACCAGCACCTGAAACTCATTGTTTAAACACTTTCTCCAGTTACCAGAACCCTCTTAATCTAGACTAGGCACTGCCTGGAAGTTAATACGCCTGGTAGTAGCCCTTGATCAATGATGGCAAGTGAATTGGAGGATAAATACTCTAACTTCCTTTACCCTGAGGTGGCATCACTCTGGAGCATGTTCTGTAGTTCTCCAACAAGACTGAGTCCTAGTGGCCCATGGTGATAATTTGCTTGTAACACAGTGTGGGAGATAGAATAATGGCATCCAAAAGATGTTCGTGTGCTAATCCCTGGAACCTGTGAATATGTTATGTTACACAGCAAAGGGGACTTATTAAGGTTGCCAATCAGCTAACCTGAAAATAGGTAGATTACCCTGGATTATCTGGGTGGGCTCGATATAATCACAAGACTCAAAGTAGAAGAGAGAGGTAGAAGATGAGAATCAGAAAGAGATGTGACTAAGGAACTTTTAAGATAGAGAAAGGAGGCCACGGACCAATGAACATAGGCCCCCTCTAGAAGCTAGAAAAGGCAGGGAAGTAGATTCTTCCCTAGAGCTTCCAGAAAGGAATATAGCACTGCTGACACCTTAATTTTAGCCCAGTGAGATCCAGGTTCAATTTCTGACCTACAGAACTATAAGCTGGTCTGCTTATGTAGTTTTAAGTCACTAAGCTTTATGTAGTTTTAAGCCAGTAAGTGAATTTGTAGGGATTCATTTTGGCAGCCATGGAAGATTCATAGGACACAATTTTCTGGCTTCCTCCTTTCCCTGTCTCACTTCCCCACTCTCCTGTTAGTGTTTCCTGGTGCCACCTCCCAAAAGAACTACTTGCACTTAAATCCTTATCACAGGGTCTGCTTCTGGGGAAGCCCAAATCAAAATACTGCCACTGTATTTCTCTTATTTGTACCTGTACAGGAGCTCATATCTTTTAAGTCTATGTAATCATGCTTAAATTGTCATATATCCAAACCAAAACACAAGAGACTCAACTTCTAAAATCATGATTAAATTTTCCATTCATTAAAGTACCAGTGCAAGCAAAGGCATGTAATGAATGCAGTGATATTATTGACAATGAATATTATCAGAACCTGTACTATATATGGAAATTCTGGATTATGTAAGTTTATAATCTGTTGGTATTAATAGCCTTAAAAATGAAATATCTAAGTCTAGATACTGTCAATTTTTTCCTTAGCTATCCAGATTATAATTCTAAAAACAAATATGATTACCTTAATTACTTGCTCAAAAAATTCAATTATTTTCTATTGCTTATTAGTGTCCAAGCTCCTTACCTGGCATTCAGAGTCCTCTACTATCAAACCTCAACCTTCTTTCCTAGACTTCTTTTCCATTATTTCTTTTCATATACTGCTTGAGCCAACCAAACTAGGCTCTATGATTCCATAAGTAAACACTAGTCTTTCCTTTTCTCACATTGTTTCTTTTACCTGGAATGGTTTTAGACCTATCACCATCAACTCAAATCTAACAATTCTTTAAGATTTAAATATTGATGGTGTAAATCAATGGGTAAGTGAATAAGTGCATAAAAATGAAAATCACCTATGTATAAGTTGGCTTTTCTGTCTAGTCATACACCTTGGTAACAAGAATCAGAAGGCAAATCCCTAAAATGATAAGAGTAGGGCCAACCCATGCCAAGTTCCATGCCCTCTTTCTGCTGAGCAACCACTGAATTTGTTTCTTTGCCTTTATAGTCTATCTTTACCAAAATAACATGTTCTTTCCTAATTTGTTAATAATTACAGTAGAACCTCCACAGTTGACCACCTCCCTACAGATTAACCACCTCCTTAAGTTGACCTAATTTTCAGAGAGTGGACTGCACTACATGTACTTCCTTATGTTGACTGCCTCTGTATGTTGACCATTTTGTTATAGTCCCATGGGTGGTCAACTTCCAGAGTCTACTATACTTTCTTTTCTAATTTACTTACTCACCGAGGATATTCTGTTCCCCAAAAGAAAGGCTTCTGGAGCTCTCCTGCTGGAAATCCTGGGAGAAAGGCAAACATTAAAATGTTAAGGAATATAGAAACATCAATACAACGATGAGTACCTGGTTACAGCTATAGCCTTGAGACTTCAAAGACCCATCTGAAAGGCGCTCCTTGTGGAGCTGGGAGCCCTCAGAGATCCAACCATCTCAAGGATGATATTAATTCAACTGAGTTTGAAACGGGTATATTAAACCATTTTAAGGAAGTCATTTTGCACTAATACACTATTGGCAGTCTCCAGTCTGCTGTGAACTGGGCTCCTTCATACATACACAGCATGTGTGTGAGGCTTCAGGCTGTCCATCAGTTTTCATTAGTATAGAAAGGCAACCTATGCAGTCACACGGCCCCACACACAGAAGAGTACTGCACTTGGTTTAATGCTCTGCTATCACTGTCTTGAAATTCTGTATGATTTTATCTTTCAACTTATATGTTGTAAGTGGAGCCCAAAGGGACAACAGAGCATGTGTGCAAACAAAGGACACATGCACAATATGTGTGACTGCAGTTCCTGGAAGCCCCATTCATATACAGCATTTACGATGCCCCAGGAGCCCAGGACTCTGGTGGACTCACAACATGCGGGCGTTCAAGGTAAGCACGTTACATCTAGAACTAAGTAAGCAGAAGCTGTGAAAGCAAGAGAAAGAAAGTAAAGAAAGGAAAAGGAAGGAAGGAAGGAAGGAAGGAAGGAAGGAAGGAAGGAAGGAAGGAAGGAAGGAAGGAAGGAAGGAAGGAAGGAAGGAAGAAAGGAGAGAGAAAGGGAGAGAAAAGGCCATGGAAGACAGGACAAAGCCTTATATCCTAGCACCTTCTATGTCACCTTTTCTTGCTTTCACAACACTGGACCCCCTAAATTATGTAGCTGGCCCTGCATGCAGATGACTGGAAGACACATTTTGCTTTGCCCTTGGAACTCATCACTAAATTTTGCACCCTGGGTTAATACTAGCAGGGTGCTTACAAGTTATCACAGCTGATAATACAAAGAATAGTAAGAGACAGAGAGAGTCTTCGGCAATATCATTGACTGCTCCAGAGCAATTGCTCTAGGTCCCATGAGACTGAAAGCTCTTTTATGAGTTAAAATCTTCTTCCTTCCTCTTCTTAACTTTCTTTCAATCTCCCTTCTATACCAGGACACTACTAGGAGACATGAGGGTAAGAACACAAGTCTTTAATTTAGAAGTAAAATGTAGATTTTAGATAGCTCTTATATATATTCTTTATATTTTACTAATATTATAGTTTGAGATTCCAAGGAGCAAAAACCCTATTGCAAAACAGAGGTGAATTCAGCTAGTACTTGTCTCTCTTCCTCCTGTTTTCACATAAAAGAAAATGCATCTAATATGACTTTGAAGGGACAATGTTATCATATTTATCTTCATAATTTCTACATTTCCTTAAATATCTTTGGCATTTTTACATCAATAATCCATCCTCTTTTTTTGATTATTTTTAGTAAATCATTCTGACTTGAATATATATGCAAATATATATTACATATAAATGCAAATCACAGTGTTTATGTGAAAATTCCATTTCACACAATAAATCATCCAAAAGCAATGATATTTCCTAATAAGAACAATGATCATAAACCAATGTGATTTAATTGTTAAATCATTATGGCTTCCCTGCCTGGTAATGTGCCCAGCTGGAAGCATTTATGTCCATTGCCAACTCTTTACAGGAAAACATCTGACACCTGCTTGAGCCTCTATTTCTGCCACTTTTGCTGTTAGAGGCCCCAGATTCAAATACTGAAGCTGTCACATTACCCTGATCAGCTGTATCTGCTCAGCTTGTCAGGGCCATGGAACCCAATACTGATAAACAGAAGAATCTGATGCCCTTAGGTGTGTTTGCCGAAGTGAATGGATTCATGGTATAAGCTGTATTGGGGGGATGTCAACCAGTTAGAGTGACAGATAGCATCCCAACAGGCTCAACGCAATATCTTATCTCATAAAGTGGATAAGTTGTATTTAACAAAGGTAGAAGTAAAAAACAAGCAGAAAGGGCAATCCTTTTCTCTCCCTTTTGAACAGGAGTTTCTTCCATTTTCTCTCATATCCATTTTATTTCCTTTATTTTTCTTCAGCACTGTCTTACCAGCCATTTCACATTTTTAAAGCACCTTTTTCTATCAGCGTATTTACAGGAGGCATTCCTCACAGTGTAAATGGGGGGGGGGAAGAAGGGGAGAAAGAGATATTTAACTATTGAGTTGGCAAAAATTAATAAATCTGATAATAGGTACTACTGGCCAGGGTGTAGGAAGCACGTTGGTGGGAGTATAAATTGTTGCGAGCATTTTGGAGATCAATTTAGTCATCTCTTAATGCTTTAAGCTCTATTTTTAAAAAATCAGTAACTATGTGCTAATATGGAAAAAAACTCTAAGAGATATTAAGTGAAAAAAATAGCATTCAGTACAGTGTTTAGAGCACTTTTATGTAAGAATATCCCTCCATACCCATAGTCAGTTCTGCCATAATACCTGTACTGAAAAGGCAAATTTGTTCCAATACAATTGATACATTCAGGAAAAATGTGGATGTAACTCCAATTGCACATTTGTTTATCTATGAGATATGCTAGGTAAAAACAGAATACTGCACCCAACTGAATTGACCCATATAGGAAAACACAAAAGGCACACATGCACTTGCTCCAACATGACCAACTGCCCCAGTTCACCACGTGGGATAGGAGCCATGCCTACCACATCTGATGTTAAAATTTTCTTAATAAGCCACCTCCCACCACTACACAGTAACTCACAAGGGGTAATGACTCCAACGCTAAATTCCTCCAGCAAACTTCAGGTCTTTTCAAGGGAAAGTGCCAGAAGCATTTGTGAATTGGCCCATTTAACATGTATACAAGTGTGCTATGGTTTTTATTAGATTCCCAGCTTTTGTTTTTATGTGTCACAGATAAAGTTTTTGATTGTTGTGCCTTTAATCCCATTTTTCCCATAAGGCTTTATATTACATGCTTCTGCATAAACCCATGATGTCTAAGAATAGAGATGTCACATCATAGCAGAACTGACTGTATATGTACAGGTATGGAGGTATGTGTGTATCTATACACATGCACCTCCCAGCCAGTGGTTCACAAATTTGATCATGCATCATCAGAATGGAGGGCTTGGGGTTTTTTTCTATATTAAATACAGCTTTATTTGAAAGCACCTTGAAAAGAATTTGAAGCAGTTACAGTGTTTTTGACCTCAACACAAAGTTGAAATATGTGAAAGCACCTTGAAAAGAATTTGAAGCAGTTACAGTGTTTTTGACCTCAACACAAAGTTGAAATATGTAACATTGAGGGAGGGGCAAGATGGCCAACTGGAAGCAGCTTCCAACAGAGGGTCCTGGCCAAAAGGAAAGATAACCTCCAGAAACAGCCCAATTGAGCTAAAGACTGGGATCCCAGTCGAGAGAGAGAGAGAGAGAGAGAGAGAGAGAGAGAGAAGTGATAACTGCAGGTCACCCCTGAGGCAAGCTGCGACTTCCAGAAACCAAGCTTCAGGCAGAAAAACTGAACTAAAGTATTCTGCCATTCTGAACTTCCAGGACTTCCTTCCCCACTTACCTGATGCACAGAAGCCTGACCTCTGCTGACACTGAGGGAGGAGGACGTGAGCAGCGCTTACGCTCCCTATCTGCTGGACCAGGCAGCCCACCAGGTAAGAGACTCCGGGGCCCCACCAAGCTCCCGTCAGCCCCCAGGCCAGGGACGCTGCCAGGATTCCTGCGCAACTCTAATCCATGCCCCACGGGGACTCAGCCCACCGCCTACAATGGCCAGGAACTCCACCGAGACACCCACGGGCCTTGGCCCGCACCAGCAGCAGCCAGACACTCTGCCGGGACTCCTGCCTACCCTGATTTGCAGCCCACCACCAGCAACGGCCAGGAAGTCCACCAAGACTCCCATGCAGTGTCAATCTGTGCCCGACCCAGCCTAGGCCTGCTACCCGCCGGGACCCTGCCTGGCTCCAATCTACCCCAGACCCAACATCCTCCCTCCGGAGCCCTCCTCCCAGCAAGAGACTGCAGGAGGCATGGGCTCCCTTTGTAAAGGCCACCTGGTGCCCCATCCCACACCCTGCAGCTTGATCTGGGTGTGCCACACTACGGACCTGCTCCCACAGCCAGAACTCCCTGGGTGGGGCAGTCCCAGAGGAGCTACACAGGATCACTCCTGACAAAGATCCAACAACAACACAGTAATCCTGCCGGGGTCTGATCTGGGAGAGAAACCTCCCCAACTCTGAGGACAGTCATAGGCAACAGTGAAAAATAATCATGAGGTGGAATCAACAGAAAAACACTGACAATATGAATAATCAGAGTAGATCAACTCCCCAAAGGAACGACAAGGTAGATACAGCACAAGATCCCTTGCATAAGAAAATGGCTGAGATGTCAGAAAAGGAAATTAAGAGTCTGGTTAGCAAATAAGATCAGTGGAATGAAGGAAAAAATGGAATTAGAATTTCAGGCAGTAATCTAAAAGATGACCCAAAAGAATTCAACGAATTCAAAGATAAAATGACCAAAGATTTTGACACATTGAGATAACAAGTTGCAGCCCTCAAAGATCTGAGAAATACAGTAGAATCCCTCAGTAACAGAATGAAGCAAGCAGAAGAAAGGATTTCTGACATGGAAGACAAAGCGTTCAAACGCTCCCAAACTTCCAAAGAGGAAGTGAAATGGAAGGCAAAAACAAATCATTCTCTCAGACAGCTCTGGGATAACTCAAAGAAAACCAATATTCGCCTTATGGGGATACCTGAAAATGATGAAGTGGCATCACAAGGCACAGAGTCTCTTCTTTATGAGATTATGAAAGAGAACTTTCCAGACATGCCATGAGATTCTGAAATTCTGATAGCAGACAGTTTCACAACCCCAGCATGACTCAACCCGAATAAGACATCCCCCAGGCACATCATAATTAAGTTCACTAAAGTTAATATGAAGGAGAAAATTCTGAAAGCAGCCAGACGTAAGAAATCCATTACCTACAAGGGGAAGAATAGTAGAATAACTGCAAATCTCTCTGATCAAACCTTTCAAGGTAGAAGAGAATGGTCATCGACTTTTAATCTCCTAAAACAAAAGAACTTTCAACCCAGAATCTGTACAAAGCTAAATTGAGTTTCATTTATGATGGAGAAATTAAATACTTTAATGACATTTACATGTTGACGAAATTTGCTGTAACTAAACCAGCTCTTCAGGATATTCTCAGACCTATCCTCCACAATGACCAGCATAATCCTCCACCTCAAAAGTAAACTCACCTAGAAACTTTTTACCAAATTTCAACTTCCAGTGATGAAAGGATTAAAAATGTCCACTGGACTTTCTTTTTTTTTTGAGACAGAGCCTCAAGCTGTCACCCTGGATAGAGTGCCGTGGCATCACGGCTCACAGCAACCTCCAATTCCTGGGCTCCAGCGAGTCTCCTGCCTCTGCCTCCCAAGTAGCTGGGACTACAGGCACCCGCCACAACGCCCGGCCATTTTTTGGTTGCAGCCGTCATTGTTGTTTGGCGGGCCCAGGCTGGATTCAAACCCACCAGCTCAGGTGTACATGGCTGGCGCCTTAGCCCGTTAAGCCACAGGCGCTGAGCCATATCGGAGTATTTTTCAAGTGTGTGTTTGTTTCCTTTGTTTTGTAGGTATTTTTTCTTAAAAATAAAAATCTTAAAGAGAAACTCAAAATGTAAAAAAGATGAAAGAAGAGGCCAGTTTTGTTCATTGAATTCTTTCGCCCTCCCCATAATGGTTAACACGAATTAGAAAGGGCTTGGGCTTTGGACTGAGGTGTATCCAAGCTCATAACTAACCTTCAGTGATTGCACAAGAGAAAGGCTTTGCAAGCATTGATGTCTCCAGTAAAAATGGATAATTTTAATATAATTTAGTTTCTATAATATGCAAAAGTGGTTAATAATGGAAACATTAAAGATTCCCAAGCAGAAGGACAAAATGACTCTACTTGTGTTGAAGTAAAAATGATAATCAAAATACTAGGCAACACTTACAGAATATTATGATAGCCAAGGGCTCCTAGCTTGTAAAGCTAAGGACTTCACCAACATTATCTCATTTAATCGTCTAGGCATGTCCCACTCAATTCTTATCACCCATTCTAAGGATGAGGAAACTAAACCTTAAGTGAAATAATTTGCCCAGATCACAGATGTAACATGGGGAGGAGTCACGATTTGAAATAAATGTGAGCAATACTCTTTAGTTTTGTTTTATTGTTGGGGATTCATTGAGGGTAAAGAATCAGGTTACATTGATTCCATTTGTTAGGTAAAGTCCCTCTGATAATTGTGTCCCACCAACAGTACTCTTTGTAAAATTGTTTTGCTCAGATTTTTAACTGAGTTTAGAACATCTGACCATGGTGATAACAGAGGGCAGCCTGGATTTAACGAAGTCAGAAAGCTGCCAGATTTTGTACTTTGAGCTTAGGAGACAAATTTCACATAAAGGAAATTTGCCCAAAATACACTGGAACATACTCCAGTTCTAAGATTGACTGTGAGTAATTTAGTCAGTGGCTTCTCTTACATGAAGATCCCATTGATTTCCTAGTCATAGGATCTTAGACCTAGAAGGAGCCTTTGCATTAACTGAGCAAGCATCCTTATTTCACAGCAAACTGTTATAATAAAATGTATTGTTTGAAACTTCAAATATTTCCAGTCATTAGCAACGTTTCAAAATTGTATACAAGGAGACAGATAGTCACAAAGCCCTGGAGAGAATGTTAATACAAAATTGAAATTGGAAAGTATTAGTATTGTGACCAAAAGAATACATTTTAATTTATCTGTTCTTCCTATTTGTTCTATACTCTTTGGATTAGTTATTTTAGTATCTCTGGTACATGTATAATAAGCACTGTATATTTGTTGAATCAATATATAATCCTGTGTTTAACAATACAGAGCTAGAAAAATCTTTTCTGGGAACGCTAGTTACTTATTAACCAATATGTTAGGGGTAAAAACTGAATGTCACACATGCAGATACATTTTGTGAGGCCAGCTTAGGGTTTAAAAAAACAACATTTTAAAGCTACATTTGTCAGGGCTTGCATTCTTCAGTTCCCACAGTCACCAACACTCCCTATCATCCTACATGCTTTGTATATTTAGACGATTTATCAGACTCTGAAGATTATTTACTCTGATCTAGATGTTTTACTTGTGTCTCTATACAAGAACTCTGCAAAACAGGTATTTATTTTTATATTTTCTCTATTTTTTAATTAGAGAAACTGAAGGTCAATAAATTAGTGAGTTTTTTGAAGTCACTAGGGTAAGAGATCTGAGACTTCATTCTAGTCCATCAGTCTGAAGAGCTAATGATCTTCCCATCGTGCTAGTAAAGGAAGCAAGCAAATCTGAAGTATCTGTGGATCTTCAAAAATTATGCATGTTCCTGATCTCTACCTACTTCAGGGATTCTGATCGAGTTGACCACTGAGTGGGGCCCAGCTGTACTTTGAAAGGCACCTAGGTTATTCTGATGTGCATCCCTGATTAAAAATGTTTCCTCGTGGTGTCACAGCTTTACCACTTGGAAGTCACATTCACAAATACTTTCATGAGTTTCTCTCAACTGTTATCTACCCAGAGAGCATTAACTCCCTGTCAGAGACCAGATAGCTCCACTGCACCAGTGTCTGGGTCTTCTAAATTCTCAATCTATGGTTTGTTCCATAGTATTACATGACTTGCCAGCCCTGGCAGCATCTAGCTGCTTTCTGGAGAGCTTAGAGATTTATTACAATAACAAAAGGTGTATAAATTGGAAAGATGTCCCACAGTTCTAAAGCCATTTTTGTTATTTCTCTTCCAGAATATTTTCCAAGGTCAAGTGTCCCTCAAGCACATATTATTTTCTATCAAATAGAATTTCTGTCCTATTAGGAAATGTCCAGGGCAACATTATAGAAATGATTGAATCAACTCTAATAGAGTAAGTCTAAGTTGATGTAATAGATATAATCTTAAGCATTGCACATTTTATGTGATATAATTACTGTACAAGTGAAACTTGTTTTGAAAGTCTGGAATGGATATTTTTAAATACTTAATAGCAGAAAGATCTGGAGGTTTTGTATACTATAATTATACACAGTGTGTGAAACAAAGGAGTGAATCTAATAGCATTTTTAATGAAGAGAATAGAAGAGACAGTTTAATATAGGTCTGAGTTGTTTTATTTTTCCTTTCTTTCTATCCAACACTTTCCAGCAGCATTTCAACTTCTTTCTTTTGAAATTAGACATCTTTTAAAAATAACTCTCAAATGTTCAAAGTATCCTACCTCAGGGGATATAAAATTTCTGAGTATAGGATGACCAAGGAGAGACAATGTTCAGTACTACACAGTAATGTGCAATCTTAGGTTACAGACCTCAGAGTCACCTAAGATTACTGACAACCTGAGGCTAAGTACCACATGGTGAAGAAGTTTTTAAAAATTCATTCATAATGGCCAATCCAAGTTTTTAACTATCCCAGTGATGCATTATAAACCCCCTGCAGGCTTTGCCTTGTGCTATACATGAAGATGTTATGCCCGTTAGTTCATTCTAAGAAGTTAAGGATAGATGACTTTCAGTGTTGAAACCAGAAAAGTCCTCAGCAACCCAGATAAGCTAATCACTGTATCACTTTTGTAGTCAAAAACTGAATAACATAACTCTAGTTCACTAATAGAAGCAAGCAGATGTGTCCACAAACAGAAACTAAGACGGATTAACAGTTATAAGAGAGGCTTGAACATCCAATGAGAGGAGCTGAGGGGACTGGAACAACTAATTCTCACTTTAAAAATTTTGCTGAGAGGGCAGCGCCAGTAGCTGAGAGGGTAGGGTGCTGGCCACATATACTGAGGCTCATGGGTTCGAACGTGGCCTGGGCCACTAAAACCACAATGACAACTGCAACAAAAAAATAGCTGGGCATTGTGGTGGGCGCCTGTAGTCCCAGCTACTTGGGAGGCTCAGGCAAGAGAATTGCTGGAGCCCAAGAGTTTGAAGTTGCTGTGAGCTGTGACACAATGGTACTCTATCCAGGGCAACAGCTTGAGACTCTGTCTCAAAAACAATTTTTTTTTGCTGAGAAAGTAGAATTGGAGCCAAAATTTAAAAAGGGAACAGGTGGAAGGGATAAGTGAGGATGAAAGGATTTCTTGTTTAGAAGTGACAAGTCATCTCAGATGGGGCTGGAGCCTAAACACAAGCAGGAGGAAGAGCGCCTGGGATGAGAGAGTAAAGAAGCTAGACAGGTTAAGGGATTTAACCCTGAGTCTAAGACAAATTCAATAAAGGAATGCTTTCTGAAAGGGCACTAACATTTGCTTGCTTCTCCTGGGCTGCAGACTGCACCTCAGGTATTGGGGAGGGGATTATTCTCAGGGTCTGGCCATGCTGGAGTGGTTGAACTCTTCTGCCTCCTTTGGCCATATATCCAAAGGCACTTTAAACTCAAAGCATTAGTTTCTCATCTAGCTGGTAGGAGAGTTCCTCTTCTTAGGATTTTTGTGCATATAGTACTTGTTCAATAATTGGCAGTTGCTGTTATTGTGCCTATTTCCTGGTACATACTCAAAAATAAAGTGCACAAGTAGAGAACCTCAGAGGTGTTGTCCCATCACTCCAAATAGTATTCCAAAGGTGCTTTTCCTTTCCTTTTGTTTAATAGTATTTTGTTTGTTTTTACCTCTTAATGTTTGGTGCCTTACAAAGTGACTGATGTAATATATATCTTGGGAAGACAAATCTGTTGGTATTACAGAAGATGCATTGATTGAAAGGATGGGACAGAAAGGAGAGAATCCATGGAGGAAGCTATTTTAAATGTTTACACAGGGAGGCTAAGGTGGGTGGATTGCTTGAGCTCAGGAGCTCGAGACCAGCCTGAGCAAGAGCAAGACCCTGCCTCTAAAAATAGCTGAGCATTGTGGCAGGCGCCTGTAGTCCCAGCTACTTGGGAGACTGAGGCAAGAGGTTGCTGTGAGCTATGATACCACAGCAACCTACCAAGGAGATAAAGTGAGACTCTGCCTTGGAAAAAAAAAAGGGTAGACTGGAGCTGTTAGCAATAGACTTAGGAAGGAGCAGACAGTGATTAGATACATTTGGAGGTAGAGTTAACAGAATTTAATATCTTGATTTGTGACAAGAAAGAAAGACAACAATTCTTTCTAAGAAAGAAATCTAAGTTAAGGGAAGGGAGAATTTGAAAGTGAGGTAAAGGATTTTTTTTTTTTTACAGTTTTTTGGCCAAGGCTGGATTTGAACCTGCCACCTCCAGCATATGGGGCCAGTGCCCTACTTCTTTGAGCCGCAGACACCGCCCTTTTTTTTTCTTTTTTTTTTTTGGAGACAGAGTCTCACTATGTCACCCTCGGTAGAGTGCCATGGTGTCATAGCTCACAGCAACCTTCAACTCTTGAGCTTAAGCAATTCTCTTGCCTCAGGCTCCCAAGTAGCTGGGACTACACATGCCCACTACAACACCTGGCTATTTTTCGTTGCAGTTGCCATTGCTTTTTTAGCTGGCTGGGACTGGGTTCAAACCCACCACCCTCAGTAGATGGAGCCATGGGCACCGCCCCAAAGTAAAGGATTTTGTCTTTCTTTTTTTTTTTTTTTTTAATTTCTGCTTTTTAAGCCACTCAGAATATAGTATTTTATTTATTTATTTATTTGTTTATTTAAGACAGTCTCACTCTATTGTTTCTTTTGGGAGAGTGCCATGTTGCCATGGCAACCTCAAACTCCTGCGTTTTGGTGATTGTCCTGCCTCAGCCTCCCAAGAAGCTAGGACTATCAGCAGCTGCCACAACACCTGACTAATTTTTCTATTTTTAGTAGAGACAGGGTCTCGCTCTTGTTCAGTCTTGTTCCAAACATCTGAGCTCAAGCAATCCACCTGCCTCAGCCTCCCAAAGTGCTAGGATTCCAGGTGTGAGCCACTGTGCCCAGCCAATCCCAGCAATTTTGGAGACCAAAACAGGAGGATGGCTTAAGGCCGGGAGTTTAAGATGAGCCTAGATAACATAGTGAGACCCCACCTCTAAAACATTTAAAAATTAGCCAGATGTACATATGCCTGTTATCCCAACTTCTTGGGAGGCTGAGACTGGAGGATCTCCGGAACCCAGGGATTTGAAGTTGTAGTGAGCTATGCTCACTCTACTGCATTCCAGCCTGGGTGACAGAGGAAGACCTCATCAATCTTAACTTTTCTATATCTACTATTAGCAGATGTGAAATAATTTTTCCTAACAAATTTTAAAATGACTATATAGCCCTCCATCTGGTTATGGACATTTTAGAAGTGTGGAGTTCTGAATATCCCTAACCTCAAAGTCTGCATAATATTTAACACATTGACTGCCACACTAGAAAAAAAAATTTTTTTTCACTAGGGACTGTGGTGTTTTATTAGGTCAAAATAGACCAAAAGATGTGTGAGTTATATATGCTTTACAAGGCATCAGTCTCACTAAATTAAATACAACTCACATGGAAGCTAATGTGTTAAATTCTGATTTCAACAATCACATTCCATATAATATGAGATTGACTTTTTTGGCTCCAATGTGCATTTGTGATTCTGAGTCTCTGAGCCAGCAGAGTTGTTCTGCAGTCCTAAAGATTGCACTGTCTTAAGGGTTTTATATTCAGAGAATCAATGGAGAGCAAATGCAGGGCAAAAATGTCTCAACTGTAGTTGGTGATAAAGACTTTGGTGCTTAAAACTCTCAAGGACTTTGTGAATTAAAAAAACAATGGTGCTATTCTGCAAAAGTAATTCTTGGTTTACTTGCAACTGAGTGATATTCATTTAATCAAGGTAACATTTATTAAGTGACTGCTGTGAGCGAAGGCTTATGCTAGACTCTAAAATTAGAAATGAATTGAACATAGACTTTATTCTCTAACCAGAGGAAGAGTTACTTAAGGTGCAGATTGTAAGACTATGCTTCTAAAAATTATGATTTAGTAATGGGATGGGTCTGGGATGTGGTCTGTGAATCTGCTCTTTTAAAAATTTTCCAGGTGACCCTGACACAGTGAGAAATTTTTATAACTAGATAGTAAATTTGGACCTGGGTCTGTACTATACCAGCTGTGGGACCTAAAAAGAGTCCCTTAGTCATGCAATAGTAATGATCTACAATGCAGAGCTGTGAGTTTAATTTAAAAACACAACTAGCTACATATTTTGTGAGTCCTGATACAAATAAAAATACAGGTCTCCTGTTTAAGGAATATTCAATGATTTCAAGAGAAACACAACAGAGCTTTAACCCAACTATGGGCCCCTATGTGACCACATGGATCACACATGCCTGAAACTGGCTGATTGAGAAAACATACAATAGTAAATATATCCACATGTAAATTCACGTTTTAAAAAATGTAGCAAACTTTATTTGTGTATTCAAGAATAGTGTTTACCTGTAAGAATAATAAAAGATTGCATAAAGCTAAGACTTAAAAGGTTAGAGGCTGTGTGAATAAGGCTGGGTCAGGCAAATTCAGCAGCAAACAGAAAACACAGGTTCAACCAGTAGAGCCTCAGGTTACTGATACCACGCAATTCAGCAAAATTGATGTTTGGGGCTAAGGATGTTAAGGTAATGGATGTGAAAGAGTTTAGGATGCCTTTCCTACAACTCTCCCCTGAATGGACTACAAATCCGAGCCAAGGCCCAAGTATTTCCTTTGCATTTCTGCAGCTTTCTGGCTAGACATCAATCGACCACCAGGAGGAGGGATTGAGCCCAGTAGCCTGTTTTCCAAATAGTACCCCTTCCTAAACAATTCAGTTTAAAAAAGATTGAGACTGTCTCATAACATTCATTTTCAGGATGAGACTGAAATTCACCCTGGTATTGATGATATCCATTGCCCTAATTTTACTTTATTGTATCTTATTTGTTTTTCTTTAAGCTGAAAAGAAGCACCTGTGTATTTAAAAAAACAAAGAGAAGGTTTTTGGGGGGGTTGGGGGGTTTTTTGAGACAGAGTCTCACTTTGTCAGTCTTGGTAGAGTGCCATGGAATCATAGCTCACAGCAAACTCACACTCTTGGGCTCAAGCGATTCTCTTGTCTCAGCCTCCCAAGTAGCTGGGACTATAGGCACCTGCCACAACACCTGTCTATTTTTAGAGACAGGGGTCCCACTCTTGCTCAGGCTGGTCTTGAACCTGTGAGCTCAGGTAATCTACCCACCTCTGCCTCCCAGACTGCTAGGATTACAGGCATGAGCCACTGCACCTGGCCTCAAAGAGAAGATTTTTTTAAATTAAAACTTAGTGTTCACTACAAACAAATACATCTATAATCACTTTACATGTATTAAATTCATTTAATTCTCACAACAACCCTAGAGGATGGCATTAATATTATTTGTATTATTTGATTTTTAGAAAAAAGTAAACAGATTGAGTAAAGATTATACTTTAGTACTCGTGTCTCAGAGCCCAGGGGTTGCTACTACTCATAAATTTGATGCAGGTATTTCCAATTTTGTCCTACGTGAAAAATATTTTACATATGTACATATATTATAACATGTATTTGTATAAGCACAATACATAATTAGCCTTCTTATTTGTTTTAGGACAGTGAGATCATATTATATGTATTATCCACAATTTATCTTTCTTAATGTAATTTATTATGAATTTTTCACATAAGTACATATAGATCTATCTTATTTAATAAATATATTGTATCCCATTGTGTTGAGTGTACCATAATTTCTTTAACTGTTCACCTTTTTTTCATCTAAGCTGTTTCATTTCTTTGCTATTTCAAATTATACAACAACCGACATCATTGAACAGATACTTTACTTTCTTGTTCCAGGCTCTTTAAGATGGATTCCCAGAAATAAAAATTGCTTTGTCAAAGGAAATGCAGGTTTTAGATTTTGATAAATATCAGCAGATTGCTCTCTAATACTCCAGCAAAGTTTGAAAGTCTTGTTCCTCTCCTATCCTTTCGGCTATTTATTTCTTTCCTTGTCTGAAAAAATAAGATTATCCAAAACCTGTCTGGCTGGTATTTTAAACATAATAAAGATGAGATCCACTCACCACTGTTCTTGACCATGTGGAGAGCAGGCTCTGAGCAGGCTCTCAGCACGTTTAACCCCTCTGCCTAGCAAGAAGAATCACTCCATTGGTATTCTGTGAGTTACCAGAATATTCGCATGGATGGCTGTAGTGGGGAGGGGCACTGGAAGAGTCTCTAATATTATAACTTTCCTGGAGGAAAAAATATCCTTTAAGAAAAGCAAGAAATAAGCAGCTATGACTTCTAGAAAGGAACTAAGGTAAGGCACCAGTTGCTTCCTTCACTTTTATCTACCCAATGACTAAATACTTACGTGAATGTAGAGGGAAAAAAACGTACCTGTCAATGACAAAAGATCATTGTATCTATTCTGTGCAAAGTGGCCACAGAAAAATGTATTCATTATAGTCCTGTTGTCAAGGATATGTTATAGCTGATAAAGATGGGTAAAAATTGTTTGCAAATACTTTTTACAACAAAACTATTCTTGAACAATTCTAAACCATACTACTGTATGGAGCCTGCCCTCTGAAAGGGGTTCTTGTTTCTATGTGGAATTTCCTATCTTGCAGTGTCCTGTAAGTAAGGATTAAAGTCTATCCTTTTCTTAAAAAAATTGTTTGCAAATAACTACATTTAAAATGAACAAGTAAAACGACTTCCTCAAGATCATACAGTTAACTGGTTGGAGAATTAATACTGGAATTTGGTGCTTATGTCATGCTAAATATGCAATAAATCTTTGTGATTGAACAAGCTAACTATTCCTCATGTTCATCACTGCTCCTACCAATGTATATTGAAGATTAGTTTTGCCAGACATGGTGGCTAATGCCTGGAATCCCAGCACTTTGGGAGGCTGAGGCAAGAGGATCACTTGAAACCAGGAGTTCAAAATCAGACTGGGCAACATAATGAGACCCCATCTTTACATAAAATAAAAAAATTATCTGGGTGTGTTGGTGCACACCTGTAGTCCCCACTGTTCTGGAGGCTAAGGCAGGAACATCACTTGAACTCAAGAAATTGGAGTTACAATGACCTATGACTGGGGCCACTGCACTCCAGCCTAGGTGACAAAGCTAGACCCTGTCTTTAAAAGAAAAAAAAAATTAAAGAAAATTAATTTCACCTAAGGATAAATGCAAGTACAAACATTTTTTAAGAAATGATATCACTTTTATCAGAAGACATTTAAAAAGCTTAATATGGTATTATTTGAATATTGCAAAGGATGGGAAGTATTTCACCTTTTAGCAACTGGTGAGGAAGGGAAATTTTTCATATCTAGAGAACAATAAGAACAAAGGCATTAATATAGAAAAAGACAAATAAGTTTCAGGAATTCTCTCCCACCCCCTTTTTAGCTGTGAGTTTACTCAAGAAAAGTTTGAGGAATTCTTAATCCAAACAGTTGGGTTAGAACAAGATTGTGGGGAATTTAAATAACAAAGAGTTTTCTTAAAAATCCAGAGCTACCAAGGGCTTGCGAAATGCACAGTGATCAGTATTCTTGTTCCAAAATATGCAATTATAGGCAATTCTAACTTCTAGATAATTTTTCAGTATTTTATTTTGCTAGAAGGAAAAATGACTATGACAGCAAAAATGATTGCTTTTTCAAATTATGCTAATTTTCACTTCCTCTATTTAAAAAAGAGAAGCTTCAGAGAAGTAAGAAATGTTGCCAAAAACCATCAAATTCAAGAGGGAGAAGAATGTTTATGGGGATATTCTAAATCTCAGCAGACTATTTAGCAAATCAGGCAAAATTATAGGGCTACCTCTCACATGAGCATGTGTGGTTAGTGTTATATTGAACAAATCCTAGGCATAACAGAAATGTTTACCAATGTAACCAAGGAAAACTTTCATTTGAAAATTCATACATTGGAAAATACTTCTAACATTGCTTTTATCATCCACATCATAGTAAGTAACTGTTAGGCTTATTAGCAGTGAATCATCATCTTTTATTAAGGCGTTTCACTGAGGAATAAAATACTCTATAAAAAAATGCACCAAATATATTGGACACACACCTCAATCCTTTTCATAAACAAGGGCCCTTAAAAAATACATTCTCTCTCTCTTGTTTTTTTTGACAGAGTCTGAAGCTGTCCCCCTGTGTAGAGTACTGTAGCATCATAACTCACAGCAACCTCCAACTCCTGGGCTCAAGCAATGCTCTTGCCTCAGTTTTTTTGGTTTCCTTTCTATTTTTAGTAAAGATAGGGGTCTCGGCTCAGCGCCTGTGGCTCAACGCGCCAGCTACATGCACCTGAGCTCGCAGGTTTGAATCTAGCCCGGGCCCGCCAAACAACAATGATGGCTGCAACCAAAAAATGGCTGGGCGTTGTGGCGGGCACCTGTAGTCCCAGCTACTTGGGAGGCAGAGGCAGGAGACTCGCTTGAGCCCAGGAATTGGAGGTTGCTGTGAGCTGTG
>CAUYON010170492.1:0-19693 GCA_963573935.1 Arctocebus calabarensis
TATATAGTGATCAAGGAAATGCCATGAAGGATATCTGTAACAGTATGATCAAAATATTTCTGAATGTATATGAATCGTGCCCTGTGATTGCACCAATGTACATAATTATGATTCAATAAAATTATTAAAAAAAAAATAAATCACAAACACAGTTAAATTTGAGAAGGTGGAAAGTGGGAGGGGTTTGATAAGTCCCCACTTAACAGGTACAATGTATGGGGATATGGCACACTTACTGGGTGAAGAACTCAACTACAACTCGGACTTTGCCTTAAAAATGTAAACAATGTAACCTAATCACATGTCTCCTCATATTAATCTAAAATTTAAAAAAAATTGGTCTTAATAAAAAATAAAAAGAAATCCATTGAATTTACCAAATTAAAAGTCTAAAGAATGAAGTTATCCAATCATCTCAACTGATGCCAAGAAAGCATTATGAAATTCATTCATAAAAAAAGTCTTCCAGCCAATTAGGACTAAAAGGGAACCACCTCAATGTTATAAAAGTAATGTGAAAGGAGTCTACGTCTAACAGTGAATGGTGAAAGACTGAATGCTTTCCCACTGGAATTGGTAAAGAGGCGACGATGTCCATTCTAACTTACTCTATTCAACATTGTACTTGAAGTCCTCACTTGTGCAACAGGGAAAGAAAAAGAAGGAAACGTTATGTAAACTAGAAGAAAAATCCTTCACTTTTTTTTTGTAGGCACCTTGTTTGCGTAAGCAGACAATTTCAAGGAACCCATAAAAAATACTCCTAGAATTCATAATTATATTTTTTGAGACAGTGTCTTGCTCTGTTGAAGCGCAGTGATCTCATCATAGCTCATTGCAAATGAAAAATCTCCCCAAATGCTAGTATTATTACAGGTGTGAGCCCTTGCACCCAGCCTTAGTAAGTGTATTTATCTAGGTTACTGTGTACACATTAACTTACAAAATTAATTTTTATAAACTTGAAATGAACTATGAGAAACAGAAAAAATGCCATTTATAATATTAACTCTCTTCCACAAATTAAATACTTAGAAATGAATCTACTAGCCCTATATGTTAAATATTACAAGAGGTTGATAGGAATAAAAATCTAAATGAACGAGGTGGTGCCCTTAGCTCAGTGGGTAGGGCACTGGCCATATACAGTGAGGCTGGTGAGTTTAAACCCAGCCCTGGCCAGCTAAAACAACAATGTAACTGCAACAATAAGAAAAAAGAGCCGGGTGTTGTGGCAGGCACCCAGTCCCAGCTATTTAGGAGGCTAAGGCAAGAGAATTGCTTAAGCCCAAAAGTTTGAGGTTGCTGTGAGCTGTGACACCATAGCACTCTACCCAGGGTGACAGCTTGAGACTCTGTCTCAAAACAAACAAACAAACAAAAAATCTAAACGAATGGAGATACATACTGTATTTATGATTTGGAAAACTCAACCTGGCTTGACTTATAGATTATAGATATCACTTCTCCTGGCTTGACTTATAGATTTAATGCAATTAAAATCTCATCAGGACTTTTTAAAAAGATATAAAACAGCTGATTCTAAAATTTGTATAGGAAGCAAAGGAACCAAAATAGCCAAAACAACTATGAAAAACAAGAAGACTGGACAAATCACACTGTCAGACTTTAAGACTCATTGCAAAGCTATAGTAGTAGAAGCAGTGTGGTATTCAAGAAGTGAAAGATACAAAGATCAAATGGAACAGAATAGTCTATAAATAGGTCCAACCAAACATGGCCAGTGAATGATGAACATACGCGAATCAAGTATTTTCTTTCTTTCTTTTTTTTTTTTTTTCGAATCAAGTATTTTCAACAAATGATGCTGAAACAACTGGACATCTATATGCAATGAAGTGTTGATTTAACATTTATATCTTATGTAAAAATTAGAATCAAAATTGATCGTTTAGATCTAAGTGTAAAATATAAAAGCACATATTGTTTTAAAGATATAATAAGAGAAAATCTTTATAATCTATGGGTAGGTGAAGGAATGATTAACTGTGACACTAAAAGCCTGTTCTTATGAAAGAACAGAAATGATAAATTGAACTTAAAAATTAAGTAAATTAGATTAGGCAGGATTGATTAACAGATCCTGTTTTCTTTACTTTCATGCCAGTATTAGGAGATGAAAATTGTAGGGTGACTACACTTCTCTCCCCATCTATGATTTTTAGTTGGCAAGAGAATTGGATAGCTGTCACCAATCGTTCCGTTTTGCTCACTTTTCTGAGACCAGTACAATATCAAGGCTCATTCCTGGCCCCTTTCTTGGTCTTGCCCAAGAGTAATTTCATAAATTTCAGTACTGTTCATTTAGTCTCTTGCTACTAAAGTCAAATTTATATTGTGGTCAAGTTTCTACCTCCCAAATTACCTTCTCTTTGCTGCACCTGTCTTTGCCCCAAATAGGACTCTCAACTCTTCTAATTTCAACTCTTTTAACTTGAAAACGGATTTCTTTTCTTGTGACTTAAAAAGATAATTCAATAAATATTATAGGGACAGTTGGTTTGCTGGGGGAAATAAGTGAGTTTATTTTCAAATATACCATATGAAAATAAATTCTAAATAGACTCTGTAGAGAAAATTGCAAACATTATGAGAGGAAGGACAGATAGGTGATTAATTGATTTCTGGGTGAGGACTAGGTAGTAAGCAAACATCAATGGATGAAACTACTAAAGGAAAAAATTATAGTTTTGACAACATGGAAATTCGAGACAGTCATATATCAAAAAGAAAAAAAATAAATATATAAATGCCACTGTGAACCGGACATTGAAAATAGATGCCAATACTGAGGACTAGGTGAAAATGTGAAAAGATTCTAGTTCTGTCTCCAAACCTTTGGTCAAAGACCATAATATTTTGAGTCCCTTTAATGGGAAAATAAAATTACTGATGAGACAATTTAAAATATGAATGGCTTACATATTTTGTTCTATAAAAATTTTGTATGGTCAGACATTTTAATAGTTGTCAGAAATGTCCATATGGTTTCATGTGAAGTCATTTTCCCCATCAGTGGTCTTCATAATAAAACCGATAGTCATGTATTTTCTTGAGGCAGTTCCATTTTATGCAGCAAGTTGATAACAAAGGAAGGATTTGATTATATAATAATTAATAATTACAGATTACATCAGTATGTAATAGGAAATTTATTTTTATGCCTCTCTATAATTTCTTTCAGAATTGTCACCTGATTTAAAGTTTGCAGCATACTTGTGACAGTGCTCATGGCTTGCTCCTAACAAAAAAATTATGGAGATGGAAGTCCGACGCAGAAACTCTGATTCCACATCCTATACCACATCCTATACCTTGTATTTAGATACAAGATGCTCCTGGATGTTGGTGGGAGGCAGTCAGTAGCATTTTGTGTCTGTGTTCTTCAACTTCAGGCCATGGCATCTGCCATCTGTCTGTTGTTCTCAACTGTTTCACTAATATTTTTTTCAGTGTTAATATGTTGCTCTTTGTAGAACTATTAGTTTTGAAAGAATATATTTTGTTGTATTTCTGCAATGGCAACTTGAATTAAGTAAGAGTAAATAATAGTAAATCTTTATGTGGCATTGCCCTGTGCTGTTTCATCTTCACTACTGGCTGAGGAAGGATTTTATTATTCCTATCTTACAGATAGACCGACTGAGGCCCAGAGAAATTACCCAGGGC
Organism: Arctocebus calabarensis; assembly: GCA_963573935.1. NCBI lineage: Eukaryota > Metazoa > Chordata > Mammalia > Primates > Lorisidae > Arctocebus > Arctocebus calabarensis. The sequence continues at coordinate 3,691 of CAUYON010170492.1, forward strand.
TACACAGAGCCGTTATTGTATAACTGTGCAGCTCTTCCGCTCAATTCCTTTCATTCTATGTGAGGTAAAATGTCTAAGATTTAAAAACTAAAGGCAATAGTTTCACTGTTTATCTTTTACTCTGATGGGGCACTACGTGTCAGTTTATATCCAGGCAACGATAGCTGCCGGCAATGTCTCCGAAGCCTCTTATTTTAATCAAGAAAATATTTTCAAAATTGTTCCCCAGTTCATATATGCAGTGAGAAACACTTCACTTTTGGGAATGTGGGCTAGGACAAAGCCAGGTGCTGCTGCTATTATTTGAGCCAAGAAAAATAGCGTCGTGAATTCTCTTCTTAGATTGTTGAGTGATAGTTTCTCTCCTAAAACTTGCATCTCTTCTACTCTTTATAAAAATGTATGCATATAAAAATGTTGGCTGGGAAGTGTATTTCCGGTTACATTTACATCGTCGAACTTAGATTATTTAGTGACATCTTTTAGATGGCCAGGAGAAAACTAATGGTTTTTGTCTGCCAGGGATATGGAATAATTAATTGGAACCATCACTAAAGGAGGACCCATCACATTCCATGTCGGTTTGTAAAAGAGGCCTGGGTGAGAGGCCTCTCAGCAGGGCTAGTTACGTTACCTGTAATTTTTCACATGCGTCTAGTTCATCACTAGTGACATTCTGGCTTTCAGATCACTCATCTCTTAGGACTTAAAATTGATATATCAGTCTCAGTATAAAATGCTATCATTCCCGTAGACCAACTGTTTACCGGAGTATAACTCCCCCTGTGTCTCATTTCATCACACTGTTCCACACAGCGATGTTTCAATGTGAAATGAAGTTTCTTCATGCTGTGCTTCTGAGTAGAAAAAAGACAGAAGTACATGTATGATAAATGGTGACGATTCCACAATAACCCCTGCAAAACAATACAATGTGGAAGCATTATACTTGCTTTAATAATTTAAGACATAAATGTGGCTTTTAAACTTTTACAACAAATACTATTTATGCAGTGGTGAAGGGAAGATCAATTATATTTTCTGGGAATCACTTTATCTTCCAACTTATTTAGAAATTAGCAAAATACCACTGCTGTCGAATTGTCATGGTGAAATGTCTGCGGAGAATACACTATCTGTAAAAAATAAAATTACCGTCATGGTTTTCAATGGTACATATATTTATAGTTTTTTAAGACAGGGAATGTATTTATAATTTTATCAAAGTAAATTCTCTTTTTCTATGTGGAGCTCAGGACCGAATTTTGGTTTTCCATAGCAACAAAAGAATTGAAGAAAACATCTTTTTAAATTTCCTTAGTGTTGTCTAGAAGACTTGAGAGTGTTTGCATTTTGTTGGCCATAGAGTGCGTTTTCTTTGTGACTCTGAGTGTGGTCTGGCTGTGACATCAGCGTCCCACTGATTACTTGGGCTGATTCAACTGATTTGGCTGACTGGGCTGGGGTCTGTATGGTTCTTTCACAGCCCTAAAGTCTGCGAATTGTCAGAGGATGATGACGTCCCAGGGGAGACTAGACCACTTAATTTTTGTCAAAATGGAAATGATGTTTTCCTTTTAGTGTGTCTTGATTTGACCTGTGACTAAAGGTCTGATAGACTGCTTAAAATGAAAGTCAAAATTGTTTAACCAAAAGTGGGTTCAAATTGTATTTTCAATGGCAAATACTCACTTTTTTCCCACTGAGAAAACATTTTAGTTTGCACTTTTAATTTTTGTTTTTCTTCTTTAAAAAACCCCTAATAGATACTTTTTAGACTACTCTGGCAGAAACTATCATATGCCGTTATGATAATATCCAAGAACTAACCTTCAGCTAATACAAGGACAATCAATTGTTGAATGGATGATGAATAAGTAATTTCAAAGAAATGCTGGAAAAACAGGAAAACAGGCATATTTTTTGGAAAATAATTTAACAAGTGTTTTTTTTTTCCTTTCAAGAAGAATGAACGTTAACCATGATTAATTTGTCTGGTTATAGTTCTCCATTGTATATATTTGCATGCGTATATATGTGTGTGTGTATGTTTCCATAAGAAAATAACAATAAATCGTCCTAGACTCATTTATAGAACTGACTTTTATACATTTGGTATTAAAATTATATTGAATCCAGATCTCTTAGAAAATAAGATGCTATGGTAAACTTAAAAAATAAATATGGCACACTGGAAGGAAGCTTTACAAGGAGACTAGATGTCCACAGGGCTTATATATTTCATGTGAAAGCAAAATAGACATTACAAAGATTTTCTGCTCAGTCAGGATAAAGCTATTCAAATACAAAGTTAGTCTGGAACCAGAGTACTCTTGATAATATGTATATCTAGTATGTCAGTAATTACAACTATACTTTGCTCACATCCATTATTTTAGGATGTTTTTAAACAGCAGCTGTACTTTTTAAGCTTGATTCCAAATGACCTTGCTTTTCAATTAAAAAAAAAACAACTAGGTTTTATTTTTTAAGGCATATTGGGAGTCACAGTAAAATTGAACGTAAAGTATGGAGAGTTCTGATACATCCCCTCCCTTCACAAACACAGTTTTTCACCATCAATGTCCTACACCAGACTGACACACTTGTTATTATCTAATCACTAAATTTAGTAGCTGTATTTTAAATTTTGAACTGGGTAAATGGGTTTTTTTTTATTTGATTGCCTTGCCAGAAGCTGTTGAGCCATCAAAATTTCAAACTCATCTGGGAAAAATTTGACAATTTATTAATTTTTCAAGTCCAATTAAGATCACTAGACATTCAAACTATTTACTGATTGCATTTATGGGTCAGTATGTCTTTTGTAACATGAAGGTAAAATAAGTGAAGCTCAGTTCTTGTCCTCAAGTGACATAATGAGAAATACAAGAGATGATATAGGGGTGGTCTTGACATTCAGTATCATAAAAGAGGGAAAGTTAAAATACTCTGGGAGGTAGAAGCAAAGAAGGTAAAAAGATAGTCCATGTTTCAGAGAAGGCTGGGCGCCAATAGCTCAGTGGTTAGAATGCCGGCCACATGCTCCAGTGCTGGTGGGTTCAAACCCAGCCCAGTCCTGCTAAACAAACAAACAAACAAATGAACAAACCAGCAAACATAGCTGAAGTTTGTGGCAGGTGCCTGTAGTTCCAGCTACTAGGGAGGCCAAGGCAAGAGAACCGCTTGAGCCCAAGAGTTTGAGGTTGCTGCGAGCTATGATGCCACAGCACTCTTCCAAGAGTGACAAATGAGACTCTGTCTCAATAAAAAAAAAAAAAAGTGTTTCAGAGAGGAAGAAGTACTTGAATTAGGTATTGAAATACAGATTGTGGTATGGCTAGGGTCATCAAATAAAATATAGGATACACAGTTAAGTTTGTGTTTCAGATAAACAATGGATAATTTTGTAGTATAAGTATGTCTTATAAAATATTTGGGATATACTTATAATAAAATATCCATTGTTTATTTAAAGTGCAAATTTTGGCTTGGCACCTGTGGCTCAACAGGCTAAGGCACCAGCCACGTACACCTGAGCTGGCGGGTTCGAATCCAGCCCAGGTCCGCCAAACAACAATGACGACTGCAACTAAAAAATGGCCAGGCATTGTGGCGGGTGCCTGTAGTCCCAACTACTTGGGAGGCGAAGGCAAGAGACTCGCCTGAGCCCAGGAATTGGAGGTTGCTATGAGCTGTGATGCCACTGCACTCTATCCAGGGTGATGTCTCAAAAATAAATAAATAAATAAATAAATACAGTGCAAATTTTACTGGGAATGCTATATTATCATATTTGCTAAAGATGGTGGTTTTAGGCATGGGTACATTCTCCTCAAAGAAAACAATATATGAAGGTACAAGGCAAAAAGTGTACATCTCACATAGGAAAGGAATCCCTGTTTGACAGATCACGTCGAATGCAAGAAATTTCTGGATCAGATGAAATGAAGTGCATTAATAATTGTTCTGGGATAATAAGGCACAAACTGCAAATGCCCTGGGCAAACCAACAATGCTGAGGCATCGGAGGATAGTGGGACTTCAGGAGAACCAAAAGGAAAGAGATATTTGGATTCTAGTTGGGGTAACTAGGGAGATGCTTTGCCACAGCTGTCTATAGCAAGAAAATGTAATAATTTATGGAATGTTACAGTGATCTAATCTTTTGTGCAAATTACTGTGGCTTTACAGCATATTTATGTGATTGTAAAAACTCAGAACATATACTAGGAAAACTTCTTAAATGTATCTCAGAAGGTTGGTGAGTGATAATTATATGAGGTTAGGGACTTAATTGCTGAGACTGTGGAGGCTCAGATCTGGCCCATTGGATGAAAATGTAGCAGAAGTCACAGGAATGCATATGCATGTTGATTAAAATTGATTGGGGTATGAATAAACAGTATTCTTTATTGCATCTAGAAAAATTGAGTTAGAGATGGAATAGTAAGACCCTGGCCCAATATGAAAAGACAGGTGTTTAAAGTAAAGGTTCCTCCCACAGTGTAAATTGATGACATGTTAACATTTGAATAAAGGTATGTAAGATATTAAGAAAATATGGCATTTAAATCAACAGTTCAAATGCTTAATAAATTATTTTTATGTGAAAAGCTAACAAACATAGACAAGAGAAGACAGAAGAGTGTCGATGGCTTCCACTATCCCTTCGTGGTCGCCACTTATCGGGTCCAAGACTGACCGAGTCTCTAGCCCTGGCTTCTCTAAGGTCCGGAGGAGGATTACTTTGCTGTTATCTTGCTTGGGAACAATTAACCCTAGGTGCCCCAGGGCTACCCACTTTAGCGGAAGGGAGAGAGAGAGAAACAGTCCTCGCGGGAGAGAAGCAGTCTTGATAGAAGAGTAAATATCAGCAGTCTTCTTAGGAGAGCATCAGGCAGGTGCCCTGCAGGCAGGAGAAGCGACAGAGTCAGAGTAAGTGGGTGGTGAAAGAGTGTGCACTTCCCGACTGCCTGCTCCTGCAGCTTCTTATAATCCCGTGGCTACTTGCACCACAGGTGTAGAGCCTGCCAATCACAGATGCTCTTGTCTCCCTGCTCTCATGTTAGGAGAGCCAAACCCCTTCCCCGCCCTTATCTCCAAGGTGTTTCTTATGATTATTGAATACCCCGAGCTTATCTCTTGCTGCTTCTTCTTTAAAGCTATATGGGCTACTACAGAAGAGGGCAAAGTATTCCTATATACCTGTGATCCAGATTAGCAGCAATCAAGATTTGCCACATTTGCATTATCTAGTTTCTCATTCCCTTTTGTTCTTCTGTTGAAATATTTAAAAGCACGTCATGTGATTGACAGATTAAAGTCCGCTGATTGGATATACACCAACAAATTGACAGGGGTTTAAAAATGGCATTGCAAGATGTAAATGATCACTTGGATTTTGTTTGCATAGATAGTCTGAGACCAGAAAATGTATATTTATGTGTTGAAATAATCATATGTTACCTGAATTGAATTCATAATCTTCATTAAGAATGCTGTATTACTAGTCTTTGTATTTGAATTCTATTCAATTGTACCCTTAAAGTCTTACCTTTTATTACAGCTGCATGCGCTGAAAAAATTTCTCAAAGTTTTAGACAGGTCTACTTTAGAGGATAAAAAATGTATAGTGACTTGGTTATGCTTACAAAATCACATGCCATTATAGTCTGAAAAATGAAAGAATGGCTTTGATTTAATTAATTTATCATTTGCTTCATAAAATGGTCCTCATTTATCAGAGGTATTTGTCCAGATTATCGATAATACAGTTGAATTCTGTATTCGTCCAGAAGCAGAAACAACCTTTAGTGAACTATATTTTATGGGTCAACAAATTACAGACGAAAGAGAAGTACTTATACATATAAATGTAGGCATTATTGTTAGGACCCTGAAAAATGGGTCCACTCCTTTCCTTAGGCCATCCCAGTCTGGTTCAATAGGTGGGATCACTTTTACAAAAATCACTCGTAATTAGAAGACTGTTGTGTCTATCTGTTAATGTTAATCCTAGATCTCTGCAAAGTCTGTCCTAATCATTTCTGGAGGTCTCCATGGCATGAAAACAATTTGTTCCTAATCAATTCCAATGGACTAATTCTTCTGAAGGAGCATTTGCCTGGCATCCCTGTTATTTCTGCTGACCCTCCTCTCCCTGCATTACTGTTCTGGAGAGGCCACCTGTCTGTAATGCTGAGCTGTTTCCACCAAGAACGTTTGTGTGCCAGGGATTTTGCTCCTGCTAGAGGACTCTCAGCTGTACCACTGCAGCTGTGGCCCAGCAATACCCCAATTAGTTTTTTAATTATTCAATTTTTAGTTTTTACATTTATTCATTTTTATTGTATATAAGTAAAGTGTACAACATGAGACTTTGCTATGGATGTACATCATGAAATGATTAGTTCCGTCAAGTAAATTATCATACGTGTCACCTCACTCAGATACTGTTACTTTGTGGAAAGAGCACCTAAAATCTACTCTCAGCCCATTGTCAGTGTACAATAGAACATTGCGAACACTAGGCCTTATGCTGCACATTAGATCTCTAGACATACACATTCTTCATAGTTACAAATTTGCGCCCTTTCACCCACATCTCCTCACGTCCCACCCTCCCCCGCGCCTCGGTAATCACGATTTTACTCTCTGCTTCTGCGTCTTCAACTTCTTGCAGATTCTACATGTAAGTGAGACCAAGCGGTATTTTTCTTTCCATGTCTGACTTATTTCACTTCGTATAATATCCTTCGGGTGCATCCACATTGTCACAAATGGTGGTATCTCCTTTTTTAAGACTGAATAATATTCATTAATGTATGTGTCACTGTGTCTTTCCCTATTTATCCACCAATGGACACTCAGGTTGTCTTCATATCCTGTCCACTGTGAATAATGCTGCAATGGACATGGGAGTGCCAATTTCCTCTCCTCTGGGTATATACAATACCCAGCAGACGCACTGCTAGGTTGTAGAGTGGTTTCTATTTTTAAAGTTTTTGAAGAGCCTCCATAATATTTTCCACAATGACTGTACTGTTTAATTTTTAATTGACAATTTTGGTATAAGTCTAGAACTAGAATATACTTCCTTAATGCTTATCTTAGTTGATCAACGTTCAAAATAAAATTTACTTTTCACCCTAACTACAAATTTTATATCTCATATGAAATGTAGTTGATGATGAAAGAACTGAAATAAAAAAGTACAATGTACCAAATGTTAAGAGCTATTAGCATTTTGGTGGATATTCTTCATAAAGATTCTCTCTTTCTTTATATATAAAGTTCTGTGCATATTTTAGCACACATTTTATAACTAGTTGTATAATCTGCACTTTCCTCTCTGTTCAGAAATTTTCATATACATCCATTTATTTTGTTAAAGAACTAGAATAATATTCTATCTTATGGATGTAAAATTATTTTACATCCATCTTCTTCTGGATTATCCATTATTGTTCTGGATGTGAAGAATAATCACATTCTTCACATGTGAAGAAGTTCTTCTTATGGATTATCCATTATTTATGTAGTTAAAGAGCTAGAATAGTATTCTATCTTATGGATGTAAAATTATTTCCTTGATTCCTTTTAGTAAGAGATTTACTCTTTAATTTTCTGTTATTAATAAACAAAACTCCCAATTAACATTTCTGTGTCTACTTCTTTGCACAAATTTCTGGTTTTTCTTTAAATATGCTTTTTCAGAAAAGGAGTTGCCAAAGTTAAAAACGTGAAAGTTAACATGTTTATTTTGTTGTGAAACAGCTCCTCAGAAAGGTTGTGGGAATTTTCACAGACAGTGGTTTATAAGGATACAATTTCTTCATATTTGTTAATATGATAGCTAAAAAGGGTGCCTCATATTCAGTTTATATACGTTTTCAAATAATGAATGGCATTAAACGTTAATGCTCTGATGTTAACATAAATATTCTGAATCATTTGGCTATTTTTTATAATAATTTAAGTCCTTTGCTCACTTTTCTATTAATCTTTAATTGGTTGAAAGAGTATACGAGAGCACCTCATACACCAAGGGCACTTTCATTCATTGTCTATGTTGCAAATAGATTTTCATTTTAATTTGAGATGGTCTACCATGCAAAAGTTTGTATGGTCAAACCGATCACTCCCCTTCCTCATTCTTTGTTAAACCAGACACTCATGTCTGGTGTCCTTCACCCTCTTAAGATTATCCAGATATTCGTCTGACATCATTTGCTCATCAATTTTCATGTTTTACATTAAAATAAATATTTTATGCATTAAGAATATTTCAATTGAATGACGAAGCTGCACTCTGGCAGAGGGCTAACAGAGCAGTGCTATATGTGTCCCACTGTTCTACAGAGGTTTTTTTTTTGTATTAAATCATAGCTGTGTACATTAATACAATTACGGGGTACAATGCACTGGTTTCATATACACTCTGAAATATTTTCATCAAACTGTTTAACATAGCCTTTGTGGCATTTTCTTATTTATTGTGTTAAGACCTTAAGGTGCATCTTAGAAGGGTACAGGTGAAACTTACTAAATGCAGAATATAAAGATCTACAGAGGTTTTTAAGTTACCGTTCCTATTTATATTGCTCCCTCTTCTTTGGACCTAGGCAAAAGTCAGTCCATTTAATTTAGCTAGGCTATTTTAGACTCACTTCCCCACTCCAACACCAGTCTTGTTTCTGGGTTCAGGTTGCCCTTAGAATGTTCCCCTATCCTTGTCCTCCTCCCGAATGTTTCTTCTTAGATTTCACAGGGTCTTGGCTCTTCTCTTCCATGACCATCTTTTAAGGTCACTGGCACATTTAGACTTGTGTGAAACCCAGCTTAGCCTGAAGCTGAAGCTCTTATACATTTAGAAGCGTTGTCAGTAGAACTAAAAAATTGAAAACTATCTTCAGGTAAAACTGATTTAGATTTAGAGCCGGAGAGAAAAGTATAAGACATGAAAATTTTGAGAAAAACATTTCACAACTCAGAAGTCAGATATCATGTCCCCCTAACCCCATCTGGTATTAGGAGGCCTTCCAATATTTCACAGAACTGGGAGATCCACGTTATTTTTAAACATAGAATGCTGATTTTTAAATGTTGGCAAAAAAGTGAAAAGATTTTGAGATATTCTCAGGGTCAAACACAACAAATTTATATGCTGGATCAGACCTGGCCTCTCAGGTATTCTGTGGTTTGGCAAAAATCAAGTGAAACTATTTGCAAGATTATGACACAACAGGAGCCACTCTTTGTGAATATAAAAATTAGATACATAAAAGTAGATTGTCACATGAAAAAAATGGAATTCCAAATTTATTATGAATTTACATGGACAAAAGATTTGAACCACTTTTCCTTTGAAGGACTCAGGTTTGATTTTTTTTATGATTTGTAAAATAGAAAGAATGATATGTTGGTGAAAAAACCGAAAAAGACCAGTTTAAGTGTTGAGGAAGATGAGCACATTTACTGTGGTCCTGAGACCCTGGTATCTTCTATCTCATGGTAGGACCCTGAAAGAGAATTTTCCTTACAAATAAAAGACTTTGAAATAGACTCTCCTACATGCCTTCAGCTCCGTAGGGTATCTCTTGAAATAGAATGTAAACAACTGGAATTGAAATAGAGGGACCTTGGAAGGGAAAAGAAAAAGGGACCGGAATGCCCATAAATCTCATATTCAGAATACCTGAGGGGCTGCCTCAATCACTAAAGATCATTCTTTCTGAACAATTTGTTGTACTGACTTAAAAAAAATAAACAAACTAAGGGCAAGGCAAAAGAAAGATGAGCAGGAAACTTAGAAACTTTGTAGTGACTATTTAAAATAAATGACTGTGGCTCAAGTGGCTAAGGCGCCAGCCACGTACATCTGAGCTGGCGGGTTCGGATCCAGCCTGGGCCCGCCAAACAACAATGATGCTGCAACCAAAAAAAAAAAAAAGAAAGAAAAAAGAAAGAAAGAAAGAAAAAGAAAAAAGTTGGGTGTTGTGGCGGGTGCCTGTAGTCTCAGCTACTTGGGAGGCGGAGGCAGGAGAATCGCTTGAGCCCAGTAGGTGGAGGTTGCTGTGAGCTGTGATGCCACAGCACTCTATCCAGGGTGACAGCTTGAGGCTCTGTCTTTAAAAAATAAAATAAAATAGGCTCGGCGCCTGTGGCTCAACGGGCTAGAGCACCAGCCACGTACACCTGAGCTGGCGCGTTCGAATACAGCCCGGGCCCGCCAAACAACAATGACGGCTGCAACTAAAAAAATGGCCGGGCGTTGTGGCGGGTGCCTGTAGTCCCAGCTGCTTGGGAGGCAGAGGCAAGAGTCTCTCTTGAGCCCAGGAATTGGAGGTTGCTGTGAGCTGTGATGCCATCGCACTCTATCCAGGGTGACAGCTTGAGGCTCTGTCTCAAAAAAAAAATAATAATAAAATAAAATAGAAGACTGATCATTATACAGATGTGTATGATAAACTCTCATCAAGGCGGACCTTTCCTTCCTATCTATCTGTGTGTGTCCTAATGACCTGCCCATTCCAGAAAGTTTGCCCCTTTGTAATTTGGCCTATTTGAAGATCAAAAAGTGGTATAGGTATTTTTCTTATTCCAGCTCCTCCCATATCTATAAGGCATTAACTTTGAAAAGTAAATTTCTGGTTCATTATATCTCCACTTTCAAGAAAAAACCCCTATTTTACTAGTCTTCATTTATGTTTCTCTTCCTCCTAGCATGGTTTCAAGACAATCAGTGATGGCTGCACAAAAAAGTTTCTAAAGTGTTTCAAAGCTTGCCTTGTTGTATGCCCAGAGAATATACGATCCTTCTGATAGACTTTAATTAATTTCTGAATGTTATGCTGTTTTGTAAGGAGGGTAAAGGAGATTTCTGAAAGTAGAAAAAGAAAAAGAAGATAATAAATACCAAATGATTGCTTCAACTATCATTTACAGAAGGCTGGTTAGTTGCTATAAATTTTGATAAGCATTAAATATATGTTATTTCACGGAAATTCTTATAAGAAGCCTGGCAATTAGATATTATTTGCATTTTACATATATTAAGTGCATAAGTAAAAATAAGGAATTTAAGAAATTTGATGCAATTTGTATGTTGGAATCCACTTTCATACTCAAAATTTGTTTTCATTTCAAATTCCATATGTTTAATCACTGTAAATTTACCCCAAATTTCCACAGAATCTCAATAGCATGAAATCTAAAACTGATTATGAATAATCATATCTTTACTTTTTCTCTGTATGAAAATAGAGATTTGGGACACAATGGAAAATATATTGCCCTATCGATCTTAGAATTTCTTTTGAGATTGTGTCATTAGAACATAATTATTTCAAGTGTGTGTTACATGGGCTTTTAAAAAAACTATCAAATATTTCTCTGCATTCTCATATTGATATTGATATAGGTTTTTATAATGTACTTTCATAGATATATATTTTATTAGAGTCAAGCAAATAATAAACTGAAGATTGAATCTCGAAGACTACCAAAACCTAAAGCAGAGAAAAAGAAAGAGAATGGAGAGAAGAGAAGAGAAATATTGATCAAAGTCCACGAAGCCAGAGTAGCATAGAAGCCAAAGGACACGTTCAACCCTTTTCCTGAGAACAAAACAAATAACCAAAAGTGTGGTTTAAAATTAAAGGGAATATGGGATATTCCCATAAGTCACACTCATAAGATGGCTAGGAAGATTCTGAGTGATAAAGTTTGAATATAAAGATAAAGGAGCAAAATGAATTTATAATCATTTCCATGTTTAGAGCACATGTATTTGTTACCAGGGGTGTCCACATTTTTTTCCCTCGCACACACTGGGAGAATAACTGATGTCTTGGTCTACACATTCAATATACAACACTATCAAAAACCAAAAAAATTACTCATGAAATCAGTGGGTGTTTGTGGGCTGCAAGGTTGGACACCCCTGAGCTAGAATGTAGACTCATGATATAATAATATATAGAAAAATAAACAAATTCATAAGGAAAATATTTGGTTTTATTGTATTGTGTCTATGATACTATGATGCATCCAAATAGAAATAATTAAGAGTAGAATCCTAAATTGATTGTAGGATTCTACAGACATTCATGACAACTTTTTAATGTAATTATGATATATATTAAAATTCTGTCTCATTTTGCTATCTGCCACAGTAAAATATTTCCCAGATAGTCCTTGTGGACCTGTGAGATGGCCATTTTGTGTACTTGAGAGTATTAATGTAAGAGTTGGGATTTGGAGGCATAGTGAGATTTATGAAGTTGAACTCTTCAAAATTCTATTATAAATAGTACATAGTCAGTGTCTAGTCAGGAGACAGAAAGCACATAGAAATCTGATCAGGGAAATGTTAATAATGAAGGTTATTAGTGAGTAACAGGGTATTGTTGTGATAGGGACTGATCGCTAAGGATATATAAAACTCCAAAGCATGGAGGAAGACCAGATATAGGGGACAAGCACTCTCTCCAGTGAGTTGCTGTGGTGCAGTGGGTAGGGGAGAATTTCACTGTGGTGTGTCAGGCCAAGGATGGAAGTCTAAAACCACCTGTTGTGGTACCAAGGAAATTCTGCAGGAAGCTTCCAGTGATAGGTATTGCTGAAGTTGCTGGGAAGTTGCCTGTGCGGATGGCATTGGAATGGCAGAGGCAGGGGCAGGGGGCGGGGTAAGATCCTCTGGGACTTCCTTATTCACTGAGAATTTCACAGCAAGAAGGAAAAAGAATATCAGAACCAGGAATAGAAACCCTTTGTTACTGCAGCAAAACTCCCATGCCCTCTGTTGTCAAAGCTTAATGTCATGCCAGCTGACAAAGGAGAAATACTTTCAAGATCCAGCTTCAATATTAAAAGCAGGACAATGAAGGGTGGATTTGGAACTGAGAGGCAACAAATTGACAAATGGCACAAACAGGAAATACTTACGTAAGGGACAAATGGTTAGGCTAAAAAAGTCATCTGATTTTTCCTGTGGGCACCAAGCATAAGTAGAATCTGGAAGAAAGTTGACCATGACCTTTACAACACATATTTGAAAGAATTAGTGAATTATCTTTGGTAATTTCTTGAAATCTTGTTTTTCAACATAATTATGATTGAATACTGAATTGGCTTGCGACTTTTTATCCTATAAATTGCTGTACTATTAGTGCTAATAAAATTTCACATTTACCTAGAAGAAAAGTTTATTTATTTTTCTTGATGTATTGATTAAAAAACTTACTTGCAAAGTGTAAGTACAGATTTGTTACATGGATATGTTGCACAGTGCTGAAGTCTGTGCTTTGTGTGTGAGCCTCACCCAGTTAGTGTACGTTGGTAACTTCTCATCTTACACTTCTCCCACTCCTCCCACCCACCTGCCCTTCTGACTCTCCAAAGTCTAGTATTCTACACTCTGTGTTCATGTGTTCTCATTACTTTGGTCCAAAATAAATTAGAACAAGTGCTGTTTGTCTTTCTGTTTCTGAGTAATTTCACTAAAGATAACAGCCTCCATGTTGCTACAAAAACAGGATTTTATTCTTTTTTATGGCTGAGTAGTATTCCATGGTATACATAAATCACATTTTTTTAATCCAACCATCAATTGATAAATGCTTAGTTTGGTTCCACATCTTTGTTATCGTGAAATGCATTGTGATAAATATATGAGTACAGGTGTCTTTTTAATAGAATGATTTATTTTCCTTCCTTCTGGGTACTCGGAAGTAGAATTACTAAATTGAATGGTATATCTATCTTTAGTTCTTTGAAGAATCCCTATACTGTTAGGCAAGTTCATTTCTCATGTGACTGTTCAGTATTGTGTTTTTTGCCAGCAGGTGTACACAACTTCACATTGAAATGAATATTGCTCCAATCTTAAGAGAAATTGAGGTCTATCTTCAGCATTTTAGGCAAATTAATATTTTGAGTACACATGTAGATGAAAAAACATAAGTAATTTAGGGTATTATTAATGTTGAGGCAATAAGATTGCACTGGGACACTCTTTCCTTACACCAGAAAGTCAGTAAATTGTAGCTAAGTAGCTATGCAACCTTAGCATTCTGCCCTAATCTCTTGAACTAGAACTACAAAGATTTGTAGAATATTTTATGTGTGAATTATTTGTATCTTATGAGTGATAAAATTAATGTGATATAATTCAGAATTATTTATAAAGAAATATGCAGCTCTTTTCTGGAGAGGAAGTGAATTAGGAACCAATTGAAAATTGGTTTAAGAGGGAAAGATAGGAAAATAGAGAAGAGAGATGAGAGCAAGCAATCTTATTTTGGGTCAGCAGGAAACTGAGAAAAATGATATCCAAAAAATTTCATCAGGAGGAGGATTTCAAAGAAAGCATAAATAAGTGTTATAATAATACCAAATTCAGTTCATCCTGTTCTGTCCTAAGATGGTGGTACAATTAGGCCAGCTTCTTAAAAATGTTTAGTGATTATAAAATGATAGTCCATGTAACATATAGAATTACAAAATGTAACATATAGAATTTCAAAAGGAAAGAGAGTACAGCTATAGTTTAGGTGATTGCTTACAATAAAGTCTGTAGTGGAGAAAACAAAGGAAAACATCTTTATTTCAGAAAGAAATAATTTAGTGATGAAAATCTAAATTACAACTATTATTGTGAGCTTCTGGCCTTCAAAATAAATATATTTTTCCAGCTCTGTCCCCAAAGTAATTATCTATCCAATTTCTAGAAATAGTTGAGACAATGTTAATTTCACCTAGAGCCCAGATTTTGATTTCTAACACTATTGTCCGTTCAAAATAATCAATTTTTTAAATTTAGAGCTTTTAAAAGAGAAGCCTAAAACTAAATTTTTACTAATATCTAAACTTGTCAATTAAGTAAACTTGTTACTAACAAAGTGATACTGAGGCAATATCAAAAGGCACATCATTTCAGGCAAAGGCCTCAGGTTCATTAAAAAAATTTCAAAATTCTGTAAAAGAAAACTACAGGCTTAGCAAATTAACTTGAAAAAAAAAAAAAAAGGTCTAGCTTGGGGCATATTGACATAGGTTGACTCATGTTGAAAGTCTTACTCTATCTCCATGTCCCAACCAAGAATCACTGAGTCCGTAATCAAAAATCCATAAGCCAAATACGTTGTAATAGTACCTTTTCACTTTGGGGTTTCTTTTGATTATTGTGAGGTCTAAAGATAAGTGAAAAGGTACCAAAAACAGATATATAGACCCAATATTTTCATGGTGAACTAAACGCAGTTGTAACAAGAACTTTGGGGGTGATCATGATAATTTGTCTACTTACTTTTCTCTTGTGAAATAAATTAAAAGAGAAAAGAAACAGGTATGTTGAATTATTGATGTGATTTATACAGTTTAGTGTCACTTATTAGTTTTTATTAGTAGAATTTACTTACATAGAAAAATTTTGTGAATTAATTGATAATTGTTCCTTTTATGCACAAGAGATTTAGGTCATTAAATATAATACAAAATCATACTATAAGCATAATTTAATCATGAAGTGTTGAATCACTAATTATGTGGACTTTAGAATAAATTCCATCAGAATATTCATTATATGATTGTGATATGTAAAAAATCAACCGCATGAAAACCTGTTTAATTAGATGTTGATGCAACATGATGTTTGGCTATTGAGTAATGCTATCTTTACCGTAGGTACTGGATTTTTGTTTTGCTGCCTAAGGATATTTTTTATTTTCCCTCAAAGTAAAGAATCACAGGGACGATGTTATATTTTTTAATTTGAAGATACAGTTTCCTATAAGAGCCAGTTGAGTTATTTAAGGTTTTATTGTAAAGTTTTCTTTTTTTTAATTTTTATTAAATTATAATTGTGTACATTGGTGCAATCATGGGGCACAATGTGCTGACTTCATATACAATCCGAAACATTTTCATTGAACTATTTAACATAGCCTTCATGGCCTTTTAATCACTATATGAAGACATTTATATTCTGCATTTAGTA
>CAUYON010170495.1:0-15451 GCA_963573935.1 Arctocebus calabarensis
AGACTAAAGGCCTAAAGGAGGAGATGGGGAAAGACCGGGAGAGAAACGGAGAGAGCTTCTCTCTCCCCACTAGAATTCTCTCCCTCTACCAGGAGCCTTAGTGTTTTCTATATTCTTTTCTGTGAATAAATTCTGTCTTACAAAAAAAAAAAAAAAAGAAAATAGTTAAGGATGTAAATAGGTAATTTGTCAAAGAAAGATGTGACCCAAATAAGCATATGTACACATTTTTTAAACAAACAGTAACTTAAAAATATAAATTAAACCAACGAAATAGTATTTTTCAAATACAAAATTATAACAATCTTTTGTTTTGAAGACAAATTAGCCCTGCTGAGGGCATTTTAAGAGAGCGATTTTAACATATTCTTAAAGGGAATTTCAATAAATATTGTGATAGTTTAAATAATGACTCCTGAAAATAACTAGTGCAAAATTATTAATATTTCTGAGCAAATACTTTTTTTCTTGAGACAGAATCTCATTCTGTTGCCCAAGCTGGAGTACCACGGCATCAGCCTAGCTCACAGCAACTTCAGACTCTTAGGCTCAAGGAATTCTCCTGCCTCAGCCTCTCAAGTATCTGGGACTACAGGCATTTGCCACAACTCCCAGCTAAGTTTTCTATATTTAGCAGAGACAAAGCCTCTCTCTTGCTCAGGCTGGTCTCAAGTTCTTGAGTTCAAGTAATCCTCTGTCTTCATTTCCCAGAGTGCTAGGATTACAGGCATGAACCACTGTACCCAGCCAAATACTTCTACTTTTAAAATTACCCTAAGAAATAATTAGAGATGTAAAAATAATGTAGGGGAAATGCCATTCATAATAGCATTATTTCTAGTAGCAAAGTAACATAAAAACTACAATTAGACTCTCGTGTCCAACAATTGAGAATAATTAATTATAATCTATACATGTATAAATTATAGTCATGGATTTAAAAACATAGTATTTTATCTGAGAAGAAGCTTCTGATAGAATTTGGTTTATGTTGTTAAGGAAGAAGGGTAGGGTAGAATGGATACTGGGCAAGTAACTTGTAATCCCTGGTATGGCTTCACAGTGTATGATTATGAAGTGGATTTGAATTTTTTTATTTTTACACAATAATTTTAAAATATTATAAGCATATTTAATGAACCTGTTAGTGTAGGATTTTTATATGTATATATTCTTATGTCCTACTTTGAAAAATCTGGTAATATTAGCAAAATAGATAATTCGAGCAAATCTTCCCACTGAAAGCAAATAGAAAAGTAAGACAAAATAATTTTTAATTTTTTTTTTTGAGACAGTGTCTCAAGCTGTCACCCTGGTAGAGTGCCGTGGTGTCATTATAGCTCACAGTAACCTCCAACTCTTGGGCTCAAGAGTACTTGAAGCTATCAGAAGTAAAGACACAGGGAAAAATCATAAAGTAAAGATTTAGGAAAAAAGGATCCAGAGAGACAGACCTAGTATTTGGATATTGTGTTTGTAGATTCTGGAAAAGCAGCTGAGAGGCTAAAATCCTAAGTAGAGCTTTTAAACAGATTTTAAAATAGAGGGAAAAATTTTCTTCCTCCAGGAAGAAAAGGGGCTAAGGTTGAGTTGATCACCAGTGCCCAATGATGTAAGCAATCATACCTACATCATGAACCCTTCATAAAAACCTGAAAGGACTGGGTTTCGAAGAGCTTCCCGGTAGCTGAACATATGGACGTTCCTGGAGGGTAGGGTGCAGAAAGGGTATGAAGGCTACACGGCCCTTCCCACATTCCTTGCCTATGAATCTCTTCCATATGCCTCTTCATTTGTATCCTTTGCAATATCTTTACCAGTAAATACAAATGAAGGGATTCCCTGAGAAGGGGATCATGGGAACCCCGAGTTTGGGGATGGTTTTGATATGCCCAGGTCACAACCTGCTACTTACAACTGGCATCTGCAGGGCAGGAGGTCTTGTGGGACTGAGTCCTCAACCTGTGCTATCAATACTATCTACAGGTGCACCGTGTCAACTGAATGGAAGAGGACACCCCCTACCCATTTAGTTCCTGCTGAATAATCTGCTGTAGAATTAATTGGCTGCTGATGGGGAGAAAGCCTCACACCATTTTTGCAATGAAAGGCCACAGAAGGATTCTATTCTAAGTGCTATAAGAAAGTAAAAAAAAATGCTTTTGTTCTTCCTATGTCTCCATCCCAGCGTAATTGAAGAAAGAATTAGCAAACTGGAAGACAACTGAGTAGGAGGAGAATGTTCAGAATAAAACAACTATTTTTAAAATCATGAAAAAACAAAAGAATAAGACATTTAGGGGAGACGTTAAGTAGGCCTCATGTGCCTCTTGGACTCTAAGAATAAGAGAAATAAAGAGCTAAGAGCATTCTAAAACTAATGTAAATGTCATATCCTACAACCTCAAGGAGTATATTACAAAGGGTTACAACAACTTCTATTTCTACCCCAAATAGAGTAATATTCAGATTTTCCATTGTGCCATAAACAAATAGAAAGCAAAACAAAATATGTGAAACTGATTTCCAGATATTGAATAACAGACAATATAAGGCTACATGTAATTCTTGATTACAGGGAAAACAAGAAAACAAACAAGGTAATCCCTATGCTTGTACTAGTTTATATTTAGAGGCAATTTCAAAGCTATAATACAGAAAAGGGAACAAAGATAGAGCCTGATGGTCTCACTGCATGGAGGAGAAAAAAATGCAATGTGTTTTTTCTTTGTTTTCCCTATGTTTCACTTAGGATCTTCTGAATGAATGATTTTTTATCATTTTTCTTTGTATTTATGTTCGGTGGAGTTTGCTGAACTTTTTACCTCTCTGGGGTGATACCTTTGATCTGTTTTGGAAAATTCTTTCCCATTATCTCTTTAATTGTTGCTTAAGTCTCATTCATTTTCTCCTTTCTTTCTGATATTCTACTTATATATACAGTTATGCACCATTTAGTGAAGAGGATGGATTTTGAGAAATGCATTGTTAGCTGATTTCAGTGTGTGAACATCCTAGATTATACTTACACAAACCTCAATGGCATATTCTACTGCACACCTTTGCTATCTGGAATAGCCTAATTCTCCTAAGCTACAGAACTGAAAACTGTAGGCCACTGTAACACAATCTATTTGTACACAATCTATTAGATATTTGAAGATATCTAAACATAGAAACAGTACAGTAAGAATATGATATTATAATCTTATGGGATCAATATCATGCATATGGTCATCCATTGACTGAAATGTTATTTAGTGCATGACTATATATGTGTTATACTGTTTAAGCCCTTCAAGTCCATTGAAATCTTTTTATTCATTCATGTTTGTTTGGATATGAATAATTTCTATTGACTTGCCTTTCAGTTTGCTATTTTTATTTAGTGTGCACAATCTATAAGCCATTCCGATGAGTTCGTAATTTCAGATATTGCTTTTCTTTTGAGATCTATAACATCCACTTGGAACTTTTTAAATAATTATATTTACCTAGCTGGGTGTTATGGTAAATGTCTGTAGTCCCAGCTATTCAGGAGGCTGAGGCAAGAGAATCACCTAAGCCCAGGAGTTGGAGGTTGCTATGAATTATGATGCCACAGCACTCTACCGAGGGCGATAAAGTGAGACTCTATCTCATTAAAAAATGTTTAAAAATTATATTTATCTATTGAAATTCTACATTTTTTTTAAAAAGATTGCCTTTTTTTCTGTTTTCTTTAACAAATTGTAATAGTGATTTTAAAGTCCTTGTCTGCTAATTCCAATATCAGGATCATCTGGGGACATGGGCTATGCATTTCTCTTTGCTTATGGATCACATATTTTCTCCTTCTTATGTCTCATAATTGTCTTATGTGTGTTGGAAAGAATAACGAAGATTGAAGTCAAAGTTAATTTCCACCAGAGAAGGCATGTCTTCCCCTTTGGTGGGCAGGTAGGGTGACAGGCTCACAATCTTTGAACAAGTCAGGAATTGAGCTGGGTGAGAGTTGAGTTGCTACTTTAGTTTGGCTTAGTCACAAACCTGTGAGCTGTTCTGTAGTCACTGTAAACCTCCTTATCTTTCAGAATATTGGCCTCTAAATAATATAGCAATAGTTTTTCCATAATATTTCAGCCTAGTCTCCCTCTGTATCATACTGACAAAAATCCCATGGGGAAATATGATAGGGGAAAGCCAGCTATGCATTTAGATAGAACTTATCCAGATCCCAAGTGGTTATCTTGGTATCCCTCTGTTAAAAGTTCTTCTGATTTTTCATTTCTTCAGCAATATCTGCTCACCTGTAGCAAACTCAAACTTCAACCTAAGATTAAACCCAGTAAAAACCCTCTGAGGATATGATGGCTGCCAACCTCCATGCACCTAGAAGTCTCTTCAGTCTCTGGAAATGAATTCTTCTAGACCTCTACATGTTCAAACATGCATGAAGACTTCGAAAAATATTAAAGTGCACACACACACATATATATAATTCTTAAAAATTCATCCAGGTCTTTCTAGTTGTTATAGAAAATGCACGATTCTGTCACTACCTGATATATTTTAAAGGAAAGTAGTTCCTACAATCATAAGTAATTTGAATCTTCAATTAAAACTTTCCTATTCAGAAAAATCCATACCTAGATGTCTTCATATATTAATTAAACCAAACACTTAAGGAGGCAATAATGCCAATCTTATGTGAATTCCTCCAGAAATTAGAAAAAAGAGAAAATATTTTCCAAATATTTGGGGGAGCTCATATCCTTGATAACTAACCTTATAAGAAAGGAAAATTATAGTTCAATGTCTCTCATAATCATAAGTTAAAAAATTGAATTAACTATTGGCAAACAAACACAAGTGATGTATTGAAAGAATAATATACCACAAATAGTTGGGTTTATTTCAGCAATGTGAGATTTACCATTTTAAAACTTATCAATGTGACATCCCACATTGATTTAATAAAGAAGCAAAGACATATGGCTATTTCAAATATATTCAGAGGAAATATTTAAGGAAACTCAACATCTATTCATAATAAAGGTTCACTGCAAACTAAGAAGAAAATTTCTTTAATCTGGTAAAAGTTATCAAAAAAAATCACAGCAAATAGCCTACATAGTGATATGTTGAAAGTGCTTCCTCTGCTATCACTAACAAAATAAGGATTCCCATTCTCACCAATTTAATAAAGTATATGAGAAGTAGAAAGGAAATACAATGTGGTAGAATTTTGCACATGGAAAACCTAAAAGAACTTACAGATTTGATAAAGGTCAACATGCAAAAATAAATCATTTTTTTAAACATCAATAAACCAAAAATGAAATTTTAAATGATATCATGTATAATAGTACCCAAATACATTATATTTCTAGGAATTAATCTCAGAAAATAGGTGAAGCATCTCCACAGAGAAGAACATAGAATAAATAGAAAGTATATATGGTTAAGAAATTAGGAGCATTCAAATAAGGGTCCAGCAAACTTCTGTTAAACTTCAAATAATAACTATTTTAGCCTTTGTAGACTAGAGGTTCTCTCTCAGCACCACCCAATTCTACAAGAAAATACCAATGCAAAAACAGACAATGTATAAATGAATGGGTTTCGCTATGCTTCCATAAATCTTTATTCTCAAAAACAAGCAGAGGTCCGTATTAAGCCTGTGTACTAGTTTACTGACTTCTGATCTAAATAATCAGAGCAATGAAACATATTAATGTGTAATAAAGACATAATAAAGGCGTCCATTATGCCCAAATGATCTTTCCATCCAAATCCTTCACAGTCAGACTCAGCATGTGTTAGTGGGTTTTTAAAATGTGGTTTGTTCTGTAGACATCGACCAGCTAATTCTAAAATGCAATAAAAATGAAAAGGGCAGAAATTTGCCAAGACAATTTGAGGAACAGGATTAAAGGACTTAACAGATGTCAAGAGTTATTTTAAAACTCCAGTAATTAAGAGAAAATGGTATTTCCAACAGAATAGATGCCAAACAAATAGAACACAGACCCGGTCCAGCAACACCCTTGTGTGTACATACATTTGGTTCATGACTAAGGAGTCATCGCAAAGTAGTGGAGAAAGGACAGTCTTTCCAATAAATCATTGTAGGGTACTAGATAGACACATTTTAAAACAACATATACAAAAATTAGTTATAATAAAGATCTAAAAGTGAAAGAGAAAACAATGAAGCTTCCAAAAGAAATCATGGAAAAATACCTTCAGAACTTTGAGGTAGGCAAAAATTTCTTAACCAGGATACATAAAGGACTAATGCTCAAAGAAAAAAAAGAAATTAAAATTAATATCTTTATATTATTAAAAGATAACTTTGAGGGAAGAGGGAAGTGGGAAGCCACCGACTCAGAGAAGCCACTTGCAGAGAGATACAGACACTGCACCAAAGGTTCTCTCCAGGTGAAAAGACGCTAAGGTCATGATGCACCAAAAAAATGTAAATTAAAAACCACAAAAAGTTGTCCACACTAGGTGGAGTGACTAAAGTAACTAAAATAAAACTGATAACACTAAGCATTGGAGGGAAAATGGGATGCCTAAAATTCTCATATCCTGTTCAGAGCTTTTAAATTAAAAGAACTCTACTGAGAAAGAGACAATATATACTGAATATACACATTACATTTTAATAATATACCTATTAACCAATTACATTTTTAGGCATATTTCAAAGAAAAGCACATGAACACACACACACACACACACACACACAAGAATGTTCATTAGCAGCACTGTTCACAATAATCCCAAACTGGGAAACAACCCAAATTCTAGCCAGCAATAGAATAATTTGTGAAGAATTCATTCAATATACTATTACACGATAATGAAAATGAACAAACTCCCATCCTGCATAGGATGTAAAGATATCTCACAACTATGCGTAAAGCTAAGGAATCTACCAGATACAAAAGTGTACATATTTTTTCATTTAAATATAATTTATAATAAGCAAAAATAAAACTATAATATTCTAAGTCATGATAGAAGTTTGAGAAAGGCAGAGAAGATATTCTCAGAAAGTGTATTTCATTGTCTTCTGGCTGTTTGCAGTAATCTATTTCTTGACATGAGTAAGGGTTACGCAGATGTTTGCTTTCATTATTATTCTTTAAGCTATATGTATTTACATTGTGTTAAAAGTTTTGCTTATTTAGATAAGTGGATAGTAATTGTGTTTCTTTTTCTAGTGCACAGAATGGTAAATAGACAGATAAACACCAATAAAAAATGACCACTTTTAGATGATGAGGTTATGAGTTATTTATTTTTCTATTAACTTTTACCTTTTATACTTTTAATTTTCCTCTTTTAAGAAACAACAGTAGCCTGCATTCTTCTATACTAAGACGCAATATGATTTTGTAAATTAAAATACTACTTCAAATTTGTAAGAACTGAATGTCTGAAAAGACATTAAAGCCAGGAATCAATATGGATCACAATAACGGGAAGACGAAATCCTGCATGGAGCTTAGTTTTTGGAGAGCAAGGTAGCGAAACAGAAGAGTCAATCTCAGTTGAAAATTCAGTAAAGGCTGAAGGTATAGATTTAGGTCATACCAACTTGTCAAAGACTTGACAGTCCACTGTAACTGGGGAAAAAATCTAAACGAAAATGATGAGGAAATATGGATTGTAAATGGATGTGTCCATTTACGTCAAACATCAAAATTCATTGATTCTGAGTGGATTGATTGTCTATATGCAAAAGAAGTATGAACTTTTGGATCTCTCCATGTAATATTTTTATTAACTATCAAGATGAATACCTATCACACCTCGCACGTTACCTTATAACTGATGGTTTTGAAGACATTTGTATTCTGCATTTAGTAAGGTTCGCCTATACCCTTCTAATATGCACCGTAGGTATGACCCCACCAATTACCCTCCCTCCACCCCCACCTCACCTCTCCCCTCACCTCCCTTGCCCTTTTCCCCATATTTTTGTTCTATAGTTGGGTTATACCCATCATATGAAAGCTATAAATTAGCTTCATAGTAGGGCTGAGTACATTGGATACTTTTTCTTCTATTCTTGAGATACTTTGCTAAGAAGAACATGTTCCAGCTCTATCCGTATAAACATTAACTGATTGTTTTGAAATAAATGTTTTAGGAATGGAATAAGTACAAATTTACTGATGATAATAGGTGTAGGAAGAAAAGACAACACATAAGATGTCAGAATCAGGACGGAAAAGATCTCAACAGGCTGGAATATTATAACGAAATTCCAAGATCAAACTTTAGGAATAAGAATAATGTTCCAAATGTAGTTTAGAAAAAATGAACCTCACAACTCTAGGATGGGATAGACCTGTATGCAAAAAAGACTTAAAGGTTTGAAATGATGAAGAGCCCAATATAAATTAATGTGGTGTACAAAGCTACAAAAACATAGCTCGGTTTTAGGCTATATCAATAACTGCAGTGTCTTGAACAAGAAAGTGAATATCCCGCCAGATATTTCACTGGTCAGAACAAACTGAAATGTTGTGTTCGGTCCTGGCTGTAGGTCCAGGAGAAGGCAGCCAAATGGTGTGGTGCCTGGAAACTATGATTTAAGGATAGTTCATGAATCTTGGAAAAGAAGCCTAACGGGAAACAAGACAACTGTCTTTGAGTACTTAGATGTCTTTCATGTGTAAGAGAAATTGGATTTTCATCATATTTTATGGTCTAAATAAAGATGTGCTGGATACTTCTGTTTAATGTAGAAAAATAGATTATAAGGTAGATATTCCAAAATTAGAATGGGTTATCCCTGAGAACTCCCTGTCACTAAATTTTTTTCTTGTTAGATTAATATTTTAATAAATTGGTAGGTCATATTCCGTTTTCTCTTCAGATCACATAAATCTTTTCCCTTTTAATAAATTGGTAGTTCACCCTTGATAGAGTGCTATGGCATCATAGCTCACAGCAACCTTAAACTTTTGTGCTCAAGTGATTCTCTTGCCCCAGCCTTCTAAGTGACTGAGACTACAGGCACCCTTCACAACGCCCAGCTATTTTTAGAGACGGGGCCTCTTCTCTTCACTCTTGTTCAGGCTGGTCTTGAATTTGTGAGTTCAGGAAATCCAGCCACCTGGGCCTCCCAGAGTGCTAGGATTACAGGCATGAGCCACCATGCCCAGCCTTTGTCCGGTCTCTTTATGATTTTTTATTATTTTGCCATTTCTCTAATGATTTGTTATTATTTTCTTATTGATATCTATACACCAATCCTTTTGTTTGCTAATAATTTTCTCCTGAAATGTGTCTTGTCTTTTTGTATTTTTTATGGAGTTTTATGCTAATTTAACATCTTTAAATGCTAATTTGTTTATTATTTGGGAGTCATCAGGGTACAAACAATTATGCTACACTGATTACTTTGTTAGGTAAAGTCCCTCTCAAGATTGTGTCCCACCCCAAGAGGTGTGCCATACACCTTGACTCCCCATACCCCTCCCATATTCTCTCCCCCTGCTCCCTCGTTCTCCTATCCCCCACTCTCTATAAGATCATCCACTGCCTTCATAAAGAATTAAGTACACTGGATTCTCACTTCTCCATTCTTGTGATGCTTTACTAAGAAGAATGCATTCCACCTCAATCTAAGTTAATACAAAAGACAAAAATTGTCCATCTCTTTTAATGGGTGAATAGTATTCCATGGTATACATATACCACAGCTTGTTAATCTATTCCTAGGTTCGTGGGCTTTTAGGTTGTTTTTGCAGTTTGGCAATTGTAAATTTAGCTGCAACGAATAGTCTAGTGCAAATGTCCTTATGATAAAATGATTTTTTTCTTCTGGGTAGATGCCCAGTAATGGGATTACAGGATCAAATGCGAGATCTTATCTCAGTTTGTTGAAAATTCTCCAAACTTCCTTCCAGAAAGGTTGTATTCATTTTCTAATTTTGTAGAACTCATTAGTCTTTACGTAACTTTTAAAATAATTCCTTTTCTATCCTGAGTTAATAACATATTCTTCTTTACTATCTTCTTAAGTTTTCTCTAGTGTTTCATTGACATTTGTTTTTATTCCACTTGAATTGACATTTATGATTAAAGTAGAAATTCAATTCATTTTAGCATTTTCATATAATAATCACTAAATAAAGGTTCAGCATTTAATGAATTGTTTCCATATATGCCTGAGTCATGTGGGGACACTCTTTTCTGTTTGTCTGCTGATCTGACCCTGCATATAGTAATACTTTGCCTTACTGCACTTCATTTATTGTACTTCCCAGATACTGTGCTTTTTACAAGTTGATGGTTTGTAGAAACCCCATGTCCAGCAAGCCAATTTTCCAACAGCATATGCTCATTTCAAGTCTTTATGTCACATTTTGGTAATTCTTGCACTATTCTAAACTTTTTCACTATTGTTATATTTGTTATAGTCATCTTTGATCAGTGATCTTTGATGTTACTATTATAATTATTTTGTTTTGGGGTGCCCCAAACCAAGCCTTTTTAAGATGACAAATTTAATGAATCAATATTTTGTGTATTCTCACTGCTGTCACAAACCAGCTACCCTCACCCCAACTCTCCATCTCTCTCTTCTCTGACCTCCCTATTTCCTGAGAGTACAACAATAGAGTCCAATTAATAACCCTCTAGTGGCCTCTGAGTATTCAAGTGAAAGGAAAAGTCACAAATCTCTCACTTTAAATCAAAAGCTAGAAATGATTAAAGAAGTCAGGAAAGCATGTTGAAAGCTAGACTGGTCAAAAGCTATGCTTCTTGCACCGACAGTTAGCCAAGTTGTAAATGCAAAGGAAAAGTTCTTGAAGGAAATTAAAAGTGTTATTCCAGTGAACACATAAGTAATAAGAAAGGGAAACAATCTTATTGCTGGTACAGAGGAAGTTTTAGTGATCTGAATAGAAGATTGAACCAGCCCTAACAGCTCCTTAAACCAAAGCCTAGTCCAGACCAATATCCAACTCTCTTTAATTCTCTGAAGACTAGAAGAGGCGAGAAAACTGCAGGAAAAAGTTTCAAGCTATGGTTTATGAAGCTTAAAGAAAGAAGATGCCCCCATAACATAGAAGTGGAAATGAAGCATGAAAGTGCTGATAGAGAAGCTGCAGCCAGCGATATGGAAAACCTACCTAAGATAACCGATGAAAGTGACTATGCTAATCAAGGTTTTCAAGGCAGATGAGACAGCCTTCTAACAGAAAATGCCATCTGGGACTTCCGTAGCTGGAAAAGAGAAGTCAATTCCTGGGTTCAAAGCTTCAAAGAACAGGCTAACTCTCTTGTTAGGAACTAATGTAACTAAAGTGATGCCAACGCTCATTTACCACTTCAAAAATCCTAAGGCTTTTAAGAATCATGCTAAATCAGCTCTGCTTCTAAATCTATAAATGGTACAACAAAGCCTAGATGACAGCAGATCTGTTTATGATATGGTTCATTGAATATTTTAAGCCTACTGTTGAGACCTACCATTCAGAAAAAAAAAAAAATTCTTTCAATATATAACTGCTATTTGACAATTCATCTATTCACCCAAGAGCTCTCATTGGGATGTACAAGGAAATTAATGCATTCATGACTGCTAAGACAATATCCATTTTGGATGGATCAAGGAGTAATTTTAACATGCAAGTCCTCTTATTTAAGAAATATACAGTAGAACTTTTATAAGTTGACCATGCAAGGGACTGTAACAAACTGGACCACGTGTGGAGGGTGGTGAACACAAGGAACTAGGCCTACTCTGGTGATATATATATGTGGTCCCTGTCCAGTCTACAAAAATTAGGTCAACCTACGAATGTAGTCAACGTAGGGATATAGTCAACTATGAGGGTTCTACTGTATTTCACAAGATTATAATTATCATAGACAAAGTTTACTCTTTTGTACCTAGACAAAATAAATTAAAAACTTTCTGGAAAGGATTCACCATTCTAGATGCCATTAAAAACATTTGTGCATGGGAAGAGGTCAAAATATCAACATTGACAGAAGTTTGAAAAAGTTGATTCCAGTCTTCTTGGAGGGCTTTGAAGTTCAAGACATCAGTTAAGGAAGTAACTTCACATGTAATAGAAATAGCAAGAGAACTAGAATTTGAAGTGAAGTGAATTTGAAGATGTGACTGAACTACTGAAATTTCACTACAAAACTTGAACAGATGAGGAGTTGCTTTTCCTGGATGAGCAAAGAAAGTGGTTTTCTGTGATAGAAAGGGGTTTCCATTGATGGAAACTACTCCTGGTAAAGAGACTATGAACATTTGTTAAAATGTCAACAAAAGATTTAGAATAGTACATAAACTTAGTTGAAAAAGCAGTGGCATAGTTTAAGAGAATTGACTCCAGTTTTAAAAGAAGTTCTACTGTAGGTAAAATGCTATTGAACAGTATCATGAAAAAAAAGTCAATCAATGTGGCAAACTTCACTGTTATCTGATTGCTATAGTCACCTTAACTTTTATCATCTACATCCTTGATCAGTGAGCAGCCATCAACACGGAGGCAAAACCTTCCAGTAAGAAAAAGAGTAAGACTCACTAAAGGCTCCAATAATCATTAACTCTTTTTTAGCAACAAAATATTTTATATTTTAGGGATATACATTGCTTTTTTAAATTTTTTATTGATTTAATTTTTTGAGACAGAGTCTCACTTTTTTGCCCTAGGCTACAGTGCTGTGAGTCAGCCTAGCTCATAGAACCTCGAACTCCTGAGTTTAAGTAATCCTCCTGCCTAAGTCTCTTGAGTAGCTTGGACTATAGACACCACCCACAAGACCCAGGTAATTTTCCTATTTTTAGCAGAGACAAGGTTTCACTCTTGCTCAGATTGGTCTTGAACTCCTGATCCTCCCACCTTTACCTCTCAGAGTGCTAGGATTATAGATGTGAACCACCATGCCTGGCCTACATTGCTTTTTTTAAACATTATGCTATTACACACTTAACAAACTACAGCATAGTATAAACATAACTTTATATGCATTGGGAAACCAAAAAATATGTGTGATTTGCTTTATTGTAATATTCATTTTATTGTGATAGTCTATAACCAAACCCATACTACCTCTAATGTATCACTGCCTATCATATTATTGCTAATTGTCACAGTCTTTTTTAGTCTTGACATGGGACAGGACAAGAAGTCTTCATACACAGACACACACACACACTAGCTTTTTTCTTTACTATCATGGGATCTTAGTTCCTTGAGTATTTGATCAGGCATATCTATTTGAGAACCAATTTATCCAGTCCCATAAAAATAATACAATACAAGAAATATCACGTAGAGATTTTGTAGAGGGTTTCTCTTATTAAACTATAGTTCAACTTAAAAAAAACTGACAACCTTACACCATTGATTCTTCCTGTCCAACAACTTTATTAGGTGCTTTTGTTTGCTTTTTGTTTTTACTGTTTTTCAATAACGTTAAACATTTTTAGCATAGAAATCTTAAACACCCTTTGTCATACTTGTTCACTTCCGTGTCTTTGTTGTTGTTGTTGTTAATAGGATACTTATATCAAACACTTCTTGCGTGATATTTCATAACGTCTTGGCTCCACCCCTTATTCCAACTCTGCTGCTGTGACCCTTTCTATTTTTCTTTTTGAGACAGAGTCTCACTTTATCACACTCAGTAGATTGCCATGGCCTCACTGCTCAGAGCAACCTCAAGCTCGTGGGCTTAGGCAATTCTCCTGCCTCAGCCTCCTGAGTAGCTGGGGCCATAGGCGCCCACTGCAACGCCCAGCTATTTTTTTGTTGCAGTTTGGCTGGGGCTGTGTTTGAACCTGCCACACTCAGTATATGGGACTGGTCCCCTATTCACTGAGCCATAGGCACCACCCGCTGTGACCCTTTCTAACAAATTTGTCCAGCTTTTCTACAAGCAACCTTTTAGCATGGTGCCTTCATTCTTTTACTGTCTTGGCCTCACCTTTCCCTTTTTCTCTCTGATGTGACAGTGAGGAACACACATGGAAAATTATCTCCACTCCTCTGTACTCAACCAACAATTGCAAAGGAGTTGACTGTTGGGGGCCCTTCCCCAGTGACAGAGAGATGGACCATATGGGTACATGTTCCTCCCTCTTCTTCCACATGAGGACATTTCCAAGAGGCACTTTGTGAGCTCCATAGAATGGCTGTAGCCAGATTAATAACACAGATTTATCCAGGCCTTCTTTTCTTTTCTATTTATTTCTGCACTCCTCACAAATGCTACCTGAGTCACATTCTCAAATTACCTAACCACACAAAATTCTTTGTTTCGGCCTCTTCTGCTGATGAAATCCAAGCTGAGATGTTATTTTCAAATTATATTTTCTGGTTGTTACTGACATACAGAGATGCATTTGGCTTTTTAAAAATATGAACATCAATTTTATTATTTGAGTTCTAAGGGATAAGAGCTTTATATAAATTATTAATTTTAATCCTCACAGATTGTATTATATGGTTATATTACTACATATTATGCTTAATATAATAATAAAGCTTAGTACAGTCACTTTTGTATCTAGCCATGTTGCTAAATTCATATTAACTGTAATAAAATTTCCATATACTCTTTCAAATTTTCTATTTAAATAATGCTTAATTCATCCTTATATAAAAGGAAATGCATTTGGTATTTCCTATTTGAATATGATCCTTAGGGTAGTATTTTTATAGATCCCTACATTGCCTTAAGAAAAGTGCCAGTTATTCCCAGTTTGTCACAAGTTCTTATTTTAAATGGATATTCAGCTCCACCAAATGCCTTTTAATCTATGTATTAATTTGATATTTCATTTTCTCCTTTAGTCTGTTAATATAATAACTCATTCAATTGATATTGAACTATCAATGAAATAAACTCACCAGGATCACAATCCTCTCTTTTATATATCACTCAGTCTTATTTGCTATTACTTTGTAACCATGTTTAATAATGAAATTGACCTACTTTTTATTTAATACTAGTCTTGTTAGAAGATCTAAAGAATGACCGTGTTTTTCTTCTTTGAATTATCTTTTCTTTGAAAATTTAATACAACTTGCCCATAACACTATCTGAGCTTAGTGCTTCCTTTGTGAAAAGATTTTTAAACTCTAATTCAACTTTCTTAATGATTATTTAATAATCATAAAGAACCGATCTCTGGTTGGGTTGATTTTTATTATTTTTCTCCACTTTCTATGTGATTAATCTCCTTTCTTATTTTCTTTCTACTTTCTTAGGTTTATTTTTCTGTTCTAACTTTTTTTTTATTTTTATTAAATATAATTGTATACATTGGTGCAATCATGGGGCACAATGTGCTGACTTTATATACATTCTGAAATATTTTCATTGAACTATTTAACATAGCCTTCATGGCCTTTTAATCACTATATGAAAACATTTATAGTCTACATTTAGTAATTTTCACTTGTACCCTTCT
>CAUYON010170496.1:0-11228 GCA_963573935.1 Arctocebus calabarensis
TACACACTGAGTGTACAATGTTGGAAAGTCCTCGGGTGATTGGCCCAGGTAAAGAGGTACCCAATCAATTGTCCCAGCCAGTGTCAACCTCAAATCAAAGAGTTGAAAGTCTCTGGCGACTAGACAGCTGAAGTCTGCTGGCAGCTTTAGTATAACTCACTCCAGTGTTCTGTGGGCTCAGGAGGCCCCCCCAAGCCAGTAAATTAGCCTGGGAAGGTTGATGCCTCTAAACCCACCTTGCCCCTCTGTCGCACCCAGTGTCTGGTAACCCTGCAGGGTTGTGGTCCAGTTCCCTCCAATGAGCAGATGCTCTAGAGGTTTGTGCCTAGGTCACACGGGGCTCTGTGGCTCCTCAGCCAGTCCACCGGTTGTGTTGGTGTTGGCAAGGGGGGAGGTGAGGCCCAACAACCTGGGTACTTGATGGGGGCTGGGGCGATTCACTCAATTACAGCCCTGTCCCTGATTGATGTAAAGTAGATGAAAAAGCTGATAGAACAGAACCAGCTCGCAGAATTTCTGCCCTGTGGAGGAGAGGCTGGGCTGCCAACAGTCCTGACTTACTCTGCGAGCTTCAGCCTTCTGTCTCTGCTGTCATCCCCTGAGGGCCAGGTGTGGCCGAAATTCAGCAAAGCCAGCCAGCCAGCCACTTTTCGGCTTATTCTCACCGCTCCCAAGCTGGGAGAACGGCACAGACCAGTGGCAACCCACACCCTGTCCTCACCCCTCGAGAAAATGTTCAAGAATCTGGACTCCGTGGGGGAGAGATCTCCAAACCTCAGGGTGAGAGTGGAGGGGAGTGCCGGGAGTTCCAACTTGCAGGTAAAGAATATATACAGTTTTATACAGCTTTATGCCTGGCAGGAGAGTGCCACGGCACAGGGGAAGGAGGTCCGGTTTTTAGAGTGTGTCTCCCGCGGGGTAGAGTGGGAGGACATCTGAACTGTGCTTGCTTGTTTGTATGGAGGTATGGCGTATACTGCAAGCTGTTCTCTTGAGGGAGGGGACTCCCATCCGCTTGATGACATGCTCTGTGCCTTTTATTTGTATCCTTGGGGTCGCAGGTTGCTCCAGCAGGGTTGATGTTCGTTCCTCGACCTTGTCTCTTGGCTCAGTTCCAAACCGTTGGCTTTCTAGCTAAATTTCTGTCCTTTAACTCTCCTTCTGGACAGGAGCATCTGCAGAAAGCTGGCTACAGACCGCCATCTTGGCTCCTGAAAGGTATCTTTTAATTAAATATAAAAACTTGCTGCTTTTGCACATTGTGCCCCATGATTGCACCAATGTACACAATTATGATTTAATAAAAATAAATAAATAAATAAATAAATAAATAAAAAGCTTGCTGCTTTTAAAGAAACTACTTAAATGTAAACAGGAATTAACCTATTAAAACCAATAAGCAGAGCTCAATATAACTCAATTGAAAATCTTTCAAACCCAATCACAGTGCTTTTTGCTTTTTATTTCTTATGCCTACGAGTAAAAACTCTATCATTTTAAATTCTTTAATAAAGTAAGAAAATTTTACATTCACAATAAGAATGATATTTAAGAATTTTTTTCAAAATATAAAATAAGCCCTATTTCATTTTAGTTCAAAAAAATGATAAATGTTCTTTACAAAGACCACCATTTCTAAGAATTGTAAATATTTATATGTCAATTTCTAATAATCTTTTCACTGGATAATTTCTTTTTTTTTTGTCATTTATATATTGCCCAATTCTTTATAACCAATTATTTTATTCTTTTTGTGAATGGAAGTGTTTGATAAGTAATGGGGGAAAAGTACAATATAAAACTAAAAGGAACTCTGAAGTAAGATGTGTATTTGCCTGTGGTAAAAGGAGTTACTGAAAATAATCTGAATGCTATTCAGGAAAGGTAAAAATGTCTATGAAAAAAACAACACATACATACGGTAAACATCTTCCTCATCTTTGGTTTAGCCTTCTTGACCAAAGTCTTCTGCAAACTTCTTTAATTTCAAAAAATCATGTTCATTGACTGGGGTTTGTGTTAGAGAGTGACGACAACATATTCAACATGGAAATAACTGGCTCCAAAAGTTTATCCCTGGAGACATTCATCCGTGTCATTTCAATGGCAACAGGGTTGCCTGGTATTAGAGCAGGGTGTTAGAAGGTTGTCTAAGAGGCTGTTAGATTCAGCCTAGAAAGGTCCATGAACCTTTTAAAATGAGGAGCTGATTGTACTTTTCTAACAGGCTGCATAAGTACATCATACACAATAATGCTTATATCTGCCCCTGAATAACCATCAGTTTTCTTCCCAAGTTCTTGGAAGCCTTGTTTCTGTTACACTGTTCTGAGCAGCCAGCAAATGCAGTTTAAACATTGCTGCTCAGGCCTGGGCTTAAGGCAAAGGAATATAAATTTTTCTTCCAAATCTTTGCCTACTGGCATAATCCAGAATCTGGGGTATATTTGTAGCTCCCAGAACCAAAATTCCATCATGATTCACACCAACCAACCCTTTACATTGGAACTAGGAACTCTTCTTAATTCCATATGCAGCTTTCCTTTTCCCTTCTTGAGCCACATGGAGAATCAATTTGATCAATGAAGATAATGGAGGGCTTGTTCACTCTGGCAAGTTGGAATAAACTCTTAACCAGTTTTTCACTTTCACCTGGCCATTCTGAAACAAGATCAGAGAAAGATATTGAAAAAAATGTTGAGTTGTTTGCTTCTGTGGCTACAGTGGCTAAATAGAATTTTCCTGTTCCATGCAGCCCAAATAATACAGAATTCCAAGGCAGTGGTTCTCAACCTTCCTAATGCCATGGTGTATTTTCATTGTTACAAAGGGGAGACAACCCACAGGTCGAGAACCGTTGCTCCAAGGGCTCTCTTTTTTTTTTTTTTTTTGAGACAGAGCCTCAAGCTGTCACCCTGGATAGAGTGTTGTGGCATCACAGCTTACAGCAACCTCCAATTCCTGGGCTCAAGCGAGTCTCCTGCCTCTGCCTCCCAAGTAGCTCGGACTACAGGCGCCCACCACAACACCTGGCCATTTTTTGGTTGCAGCCATCATTGTTGCTTGGCAGGCCCGGGCTGGATTCGAACCTGCCAGCTCAGGTGTACGTGGCTGGCGCCCCAGCCTGTTGAGCCACAGGCGCCGAGCCCCAAGGTCTTTTTTTGACCATAAAAGATGAGGAAATTTAACAGGCAGTGTCAGTACTTCTTTGGCTTGTTCAAGATCAGCAACATCATTCCACTTCCCATTAGGTTGTTCTATAACAATGGCACTTTGAAGTTGATTCTGTTGCTTCTTTCTTTTTTTCCAGGATCATCAAATTGTATCATTGTCATTCTCTTTGTCATCCACTGGACTCAGTTGTTTCTCTCACACTGGCTTCTGTGGTTTTTTTTTTTTTTTTCCTCTTTCTTTTTCAGGTACTCCTTACATTTTTAGCTCTATCAAGATATATGTAATGTACACTTTGCTCTAATCCGTTGCTTGGCTTTTTCACCCTGTGTTTCATATCTAACTACAGGGAGAAAATAATGCATGTTGATAAAGTCGAAGGAATTCTTCTTTGTCTTCTTGGGCTGATTTGCTAGCAAAATCTATTGCTTTCTGGAGGTTTGTCAAAGTTGAAGTCATGGTGGAGATCCGAGGTGGTTCTCTGTGGGAGGAAAAGGCCAGAAAAGAGCCCACAACAGCTAAGTCAAACTGCAGTAGCTGTAACAGTCTCTAAACTGGGCAGGCTGGAGGCCCTCTAACCCTAAGTGGTGGCCTCCCCTACAGAGCTTATCCTAAAATAACACTATTCCCCATCAGCTGTGAGACCCTCCTCACAAAACCATGGTAAGTAGTCTTAAAGCTGTCCATATCACCTGAGAGACTCTATTGTAACTATTGCCAGGCTAGAGAGTCATCTATGTTTTTTTCCAGTTGGCATTCTAAGTTCTGATTGGTAGATTGCTAAGATGTTCCCTCCTCCCCAGGTGTGAGCAGTTACTCAAGATAGGATCAAAGTGGGTAGCACCAGGATGAGGACTTGCACCCCCCCATCCTGCCCTTGTCCTCCTTCCCTAAGAGAGCTGGATTTCTAGTTACATACCTAACATGTGAATGATAAAATGTCTTAAAATGGTCATAGGTAAAGATAGAATTGACAAAGAAAGTTGGTTATCTTTGTGGCATACAATTTAATATAACCACAATTATTACTAATAACATGGACAAAGACATATTAAACTTTTAGGAATCTAATTCAACTTTGGAACACATTGATTATAGGTATACATATACAAAGAAAGTTAAACATTTCATATTTGAGAATGCAACTATATAGGTATAGTTTAACATGCCAAATAAGCCCAGCATGTCTCTCTGGGAAATGGCCCTAATAGTGAAAAAGCTAGTTTGAGGCCAAAAAGACTGAATTTAGAATTTTGATTTCAAAAAATATGTCAAATATCAAAGGTTTAAAACATTTGTTGTCACCAAACAGGATCACAGTTTACTATAAAGTAATAGTCATTAATTTAACCAAAGTGATAATTGGAAGATTTTCAAAGGCAAATATTTTTCTCTTTGTTAGAGAGGAGGCTCAATTTCCTAAACAACCATAAGCCCTAGTAAAGACAAACTGAAAGACAAACTAACAAAGGATATCAGGAAATTTCACCCCAAAATACAACTCCTTGGTATAAAGAGTATTTTGAATTAAAGGCCCTTAGAGATCAACAACTGTAAAAAGGGGCTTTCCCTCTTTCTTCATTAAAAAAAAAAAAAAAGACCATCAAAAAGAACAATGGCTTTCCCTTCTGCTCCCTGTTATCTCAATATATTGCAGGAAAGAAGATCAAGAATGCAACCAGACCTGGCCGAAATTATTTTAAATATAATATCTGTATCTCAGGTTAATTTAATTTCCAAAGAGAATCATGTACAAGTCAATTTGTTCCCCCATCTAGTCATGTTCCTAAGTATCTGTTCATCCTCCCTAGTGACCATTTATTGCCCCTAAACAGAATTACCTGCATTCCTCATCTCCCCCTCTACTCTAAAATGAGGGCATATAAATTTCTAGGTTCCATTGGTAAATTGAGTAATTACTCTGTGAATCTCTCCATGTACATGGTAAATAAATCTCTTTCTCGTATTAATCTGCCTTATTGTGAGCAAAAGAGAAGTTTCTCCTCACTCTCACACTAATAAAGGGGCAAACTGAATATGTCTGTTTCTCTCTGCTCTGTTGTTTTTTTGCAGTTTACTCAAAAGGTTAAAAAAATTATCTCTATTAATATTATATCAAAATCTTATTTAAAAGAGAAACCAAATTTTACCTTAGCATTAGTATATTATTAATGGTAAGGCTAATTTTAATAACATCATATAAAGTACTTTATTTAATCTTAATTAATTTGACCATAAGGTAAGATTTCCATGAGCCTTTTAAAATTTTTCTTCATTCCCAACTTGCATCCATTTAGTTTATCATTATTTCTATTTAATTTAAAACAATGCTTAAAATCTTTAAATTAGGCAAAATTACTTTTCATTTAATAAAACACACATTTCTGTGTTTTTCTAACCTTTTCTCAATCAAAAACCACATTCTACTTTCTTGCATATTTTGTATATAGAATTTTTCTTATATCTAGTAGTTTGAAATACTAATAGAATATACATTAGAAATATTTCACTCTAAAATATGACATTTTGACATGTTGTAGCAACTGTAGAAGCCTCAAGATCTCTCTGACCCTCCCCAACATCAGCACTCAAATAATGTCTTGACTTGCATTTATCTCCCATCATATGGGACATATGCACAAAGGGGAGACAGTTAAGAAAATATTAATATAAGTTGGTATTGTCCTGGCATCTACAATACCTATCTATGACCCAATTACTTTCTAGCACACTATTTGTAAATCTCATCAAATCTCTGGAGGAAACTGATTCCCAAAGGCCCAGACTGTTGTTTTTTTAACACTCCAAATTGGTTTTATATGTTTACCTCCAACTTTAGCTTTTCTCACTGTTTGGTTATTGTGCTTATGATTAGTGGACAGACTGAACGCTACCCAATCAGACATGCTGGTGCCACAACAGTGTAAAGAAATTAGTGACTGGGAGGGTCTCATGGTTTGGTATTCCTTTATATATTGAGTTAGATCAAGGGACCCATTTTAAACCACTTGCTTGTAAAGACTCTAGGGTACTTTTTAAAATTTCATCCTCCATGACATCCCCAATCCTCAGGGCATGTGGAATGTAAAAGTTTAGAAATAAAAATGACTTTGAAAAAGTCTGTCAAGGCACTGGAGTTAACTGGCCGGAAGCATTACCTTTGGCCCTTATAAAAATCCAAAGGCTCAAATTAGGTGACATAGTTTAACTGCTTTTAAATGTTCTGTCACCCCATGCACACTGATACCTATAAACCTTCTATTCCTAGACTGACCAAACGCTATGTGGATTTAAGTGAACAATTATAAAACTATGTCTTTCTCTAACTTTCTGTTTTTCCAGTAGGTCAGGCATAGACCCAGCGTCCCTTCATTCCAATCTTCAAACACTGGCCACACTAGATCGTTTATCTAATTGCTGGTGATCTAATGCCAACATCCAGATCATACAAAGGAACCTGGACTCATTTTCATTTCTGCCAATGTGAGTGCCTGGTAAAACTAGTTCAGAAGATGAATGTATGACAAGACATGGTATCACCAGAGAAGAAACATCATGCTGCTTCTCCTGTTTATAAATCAATTGGATACAGAAAAACCTCTGTGGAAACTCAAGAACTATTTTTTGCCAAAGTAAAGTCACTAGGAAGGAATTTTCCCTTCTGCATTGAAAACAGAGATGATGTTTTCTAGGGGACATATAGTAGGCTGATATTGTGATCACACTCTATGGTTTGGTTCCACAAATGGCATTCTTGCATCTCTTACAAGGATCATAGATTGTGCTGACATCAAACTTCTTGATGTAAGTGTTTGTTAAATCACCAGATGTTATGGGCAGCCCACAGACCAGACCCGTGCAACTTGGGGTAGTTAATTCTCTCCCCTTGTTAAGTTGCCAGACACTAGAGATTACATATGGATAGACCAAAAGTCTGGACTGACATGGTTGGATGACGGAAACAAGTCCCATAACTGCTGGAACCAGACCAGAAGCCTTTATATCAAATATTTCACAACCTGTCTGTTCCCACAGACACATGGCCATGGAGATGTGGAAGTGCCAGTAATGAAGTAGAGGCACATCAAACTCTGGGAAGAAAGGAGGCAAGTGCCAACCTGACCTAACACCAGTCCACTTGTCTTATGTGGTGATAAAGTATGCAAGTAGTTTCCACCTAGATAGTCAAGTCACTATGAACTTGGTTATCTGACACTCTCTGTTACCAGGTACTCCACTTTAAATGCCAGCCAAATCTTGGACACTTTCATTCATAGTGACACCACATACACACACAAAACATGACAATAAATCACAATTTAAAGTTCTTTCCAGACTTGGTTTTTTTCCCAAAACTTATAAGATTGAAAGGGCAATTTTGAATCTCTCTATGATAATACAACATGAGTTCAACATTACCATGCAAGCAACAGAAGTGCCTAAGTTAGAGGTCAACAGCCCAGCCTCTTCTGTACTTCAAAATCACCTCATCCTAGATGCCTTGGCCACCCAACAGGGAGGAGCTTATGCAGTTATTGGTGTAAAATTCTTTTCTACATAAATCAGTCAGAGCAAATAGAGACTGATCTACATCTCTTAAAAAACAAGATAAATAAATATTCTCCATCAGGGGGCCAGTCATGGTGGTTCATGCCTGTAATCCTAGCACTATGGGAGGCTGAGGCAGGTGGATTACCTAGCTCACAGATTCAAGACCAACTTGAGCAAGAGTAAGACCACCCCATGTCCAAAAATAGCCAGGTGTTGTGGCAGGCACCTGTAGTCTCAGCTACTTGAGAGGCTGAGGCAAGAGAATCGCTTGAGCCCAAGAGTTTGAGGTTGATTTGAGCTATGACGCTATGGCACTCTACCAAGGGCGACAAAGGGAGACTCTGTCTCAAATATATATATATATATTCTCCATCAGATTAATAAAGTAAAACCATTCTGTTGGTCTGACCTATTCCCAGGAATAGGAGACTGGTCTAATGGAGTGTGGGGAAATGTGCTCAGATTTGTTATTTTCTGCTTATTCACTCGCATCTAGTTTATGTTCTTGTTTCCTTTTTTAGCTCTCTTGTTGATGGACTACTAATCTGATCTCTCTTTCTGCAACTACTGATTCAGCTTCTAATGTGTGAAATAGAAATTTCTAGGGAAGTTTCAGACAGGGAATAAAGGAGCTAAGGAAATTTTACTCCAAAATATGAGTTCCTGATATAAATAATATTTTGTATTGAAGGCCGGTCAAAGTCAAGAAACACTGGAGGAGGCCTTCCCTCTACCTACATAAAGTGGACTGACCTGATCAAGAATCAAAGGGGACAATTGACTTCCTCTCCTCCTTTCTCAAAAGATTTTGGGAATAAGGTCCTGCATCCCTGTTTCCCAGGTTAATCTGCAAATAAAGCTATTTCTCCCCCCCATCCATTTACCCTCCCTAGCAACCTCTGTAGCCACCCTTTCTGCCCTGTGTTCTCCCTCCCTTCTAAAAAGCAAGTATAAGGAAATTTTAACTCCATCAGGAAACTGGGTTATTTCTCTGCAATTTCTCCCTATGTACACAGTAAATAAAGCCTTTCTCTTATTAGTCTGCCTTAATTGTGAGTTGATCTTTCAGCGAACTGTTGAGGGGGAAGGGAAAGTTTCTCCTTATCCCTACAATTCCATGAGGAAAACAGAAGACCTCCCAAAATGGGTGAATGTTGCTTTTCTTTTATCAAGGGGAAAACCATACTCTGTAAAGTAATTTAAAGAGGTTTATTCTGAGCCAAAGTTGAGGACCAGGAATCAGAGCCACACCTAAAAACCTTTGAGCACATGGGCTTGAGGTGGTAGGGTTAGAGTTATACATGTCATAGAGACAAGAATTACAGGTGAGTTCATAAATCAATATATGGAAAACATACTTTGGTTTAGCCCAGAAAAGTGAGACATCTGGGAGGTGGAAGGGGACCTACAGGTTATAGATGGGTTTAAAGTTTTCTAGCTGACAATTGGCTGAAAGAGTTAGGTTTTGTCTAAAAGACCAGGAGTCAGTGAAAAAGGAATGTTTAAGGTTAATGTTTAATGTTTAAGGTCTCTATTAGAGACAAAGTACAGACCGACTGTAGTGGTTCCTTATGTGTATTGAGGACCTGCAGGTAGGTCTTGTATAGCCTTAGGCCTGTTAATGAGTCACTGGAGGATATCTCTAAGAAGGGAAAGTGGGTGAGAAGAAATGTGAAGAAAAGGACTTCAAAGTAGGGTGGGAGGAAAATCTGGTCTGCTGAACCAGGAAATCTTGAGGACCCATAAGATGTGGGCATGAGGTAACCTAGGTAATCAAGGACTGATATAAAGATATAATCAATGACCAATGGAAAAGGGCAATACTACCTGGAGGCCCAGAGAAGTCAATGAAAGTAATTTCAAATGGAGAGAAGGTATTTACACCCCTGTAGGCCTCTGCCTCTAATCTCTCTCCCCTCTGCTTCTTCACCAGGAGGACCCACTTCCAACATTGGAAGTGCTCTAAACATTCTGTTTGTTCTTCCTAAATAAAACTCCCTTTGTTACA
This sequence comes from Arctocebus calabarensis, assembly GCA_963573935.1. Classification (NCBI taxonomy): domain Eukaryota; kingdom Metazoa; phylum Chordata; class Mammalia; order Primates; family Lorisidae; genus Arctocebus; species Arctocebus calabarensis. Next base: position 9,731 of record CAUYON010170496.1, read on the forward strand.
CTGAAACTTGTCTAGGTTACTTTTGCTCTCTATTCATGCTACCTGTGCTGCTCCAATTTTAATCTGTTTCCATCTGCTTTTCACTTTTAATTGCCACCATGCCTCTTTGAACTTGGGCCCAAACTGGGTTTGGGGAACTTGAACCCCAGACCCATAGCAGTGGGCATGATGAGGCCTATCTGATCTCCTTTCTCATGACTAGAAGCTCAGTTTTTAGGGATCTCTTTGGCCAAGAGGAGTCCAGCTAGTCTGCCACTTAGGGGGAGCCTTAAGATTTTATTTTTGTTAACATTTCTGAGTTTTTTAAAGAGGGATCAATCATTAGATGGGCCCACCCTAGGTTCTTTTATGTGGTACTAAAGGCAGCAAAGCAGGAGGAGGAGTAGAGAAGAGTAAAAGTAAATGGGAGTGGATCTTAGCTGAGACAAACAGCTGATATTTATGGGTTTTGAACTTTTTAACTAAAAGTACCTTTCTAAATGAAACCAATAAGCCTTAATTAAGGTTATAATTTAACCAAGAAAGCAAGAAGTTTTCTACAAAGAGTTGGAAAACAATTTCTACAAGATCCAGAAATGCTATAAAAACAGCCCAAAGAAAGGTAAAGCACATATTTCTGTCCAGCCATATTTTCTAGGGTCTCAGCTTCTCAGTTGACCACTTACATACAAAAGCCCAAAAGCCTTATGTGTCTCCCACAGGTGGGAGAAAACAGGAAATTAAGAGCTGTTCAAGGAAAGAAAAGGATCAATAAATGGCAAGCCACACAAATACAAGTATCAAACTAAAACAGACTCATTCCCTCACCAGGAGTCAAAGCCAATAGGTTGGGGTGCAAGCACAGAACTTTAACCATTAGGTACAAGGCAAATCAGCTCTTGTTATTCCCATAGGAATAACTATTTCCTTAGCGAGACAGCATAAAAAGGATTTTTATCTCTCAGGTCAAATTTTGCTCTTTAATTTTGTCTAGACAATTTTTAAGGCTATCATGTGTCCTTTCTTTTATCTAATCCTTCTATTAATACAAATAAGGTCACTGTTTAGAATAAGATCTACAAAATTCATTTTATTTATTTTTTTTTAACATGTATTTTATTATTCTTCATTACATTATTCCCCCATCACCCCCTAGCAGTAAGACAGAATTTATTTACAGAAAAGAATACAGAAAACACTAAAGCTCCTGGTAGAGGGAGAGAATTCTAGTGGGGAGAGAGAAGCTCTCTCCGTTTCTCTCCCAGTCTTTCCCCATCTCCTCCTTTAGGCCTTTAGTCTTAGGGTATATATAGGTGTATGGGTTCCTTGGCCAAGAAAGGAATGAATACAGTCCCTTCCACCAGGGGCAAGGTGAATAAATGTATCAATGAATGGATACAGTCCATTCATGGAATTGAGGCCTAGGAAATTCACAAGAAATTGACCTAGGCATAGGAAATGGGGGTTCCACATTTAGTCCTAAGTGTGAAGTGAAGGAGACACCAAGGCACAGGTGTCT
>CAUYON010170497.1:0-21382 GCA_963573935.1 Arctocebus calabarensis
TTATTTTATTTATTTATGTTTTTTTTTGTAGAGACAGAGTCTCACTTTATCGCCCTGGGTAGAGTGCCGTGGCGTCACACTGCTCACAGCAACCGCCAGCTCTTGGGCTTAAGCGATTCTCTTGCCTCAGCCTCCCGAGTAGCTGGGACTACAGGCGCCCGCCACAGCGCCCGGCTCTTCTTCTTTTTTTTAATTGAGACGAATTCTCTCTCTGTTGTCAGGGTTAGAGTGCAGAGGTGTCAGCCTAGCTCACTGCAATCTCAAACCCCTGGGCTCAAGTGATTCTCCTGCCTCAGCCTCCTGAGTAGCTAAGACTACAGGTGCCCAGCACACCCAGCCAGTTATTGTGGACTTCTGATGTCCAGAACTATGAGATATTATATCTGTGTTCTTTTAAGTCACTAAGCATGTAGTAATTACTTACAGCAGGTATAGGAAACTAATGCAGGGTTTCTTTGCTTTTCCTGATATAAGTGCTGTCTCCTCCTCTTATTCCTTATTTTTACCTTGAATATGAAGCCGAAAAAGTCATCTAGTGACATTGAAGGGAAAAAGCCAAGAGAACTTCAAAGGTATCAGCCCTGACATTGTTGAGCTGCTGAACAAATGCCAGCAGCCCCTGACTTCCAGCCTTCCAGTTCTGTGAAAAAATAAACCCATAAAGCCATATTTTTAAGCCATTATAGGCAAGAGCATCTGTTGCAGGCAAGAGCGAGCATCTCTGAATGAAAAGAAGTAAAAGAACACCACAAGGCTAGGAAAGAATATAGCAGAGGCTTGAACTGATCAGGAAAGTTATGTGGGTAATTGTGTGATGAAATTTATCTTTCTTCTTTTTGTTTTTTGGTTTTGTTCTTTTGTTTGTGGGCTTTTTATTTGTTTTGTTGCTATAAACATCCAATCTCCCTCCTTATTTAGGGGAAATTTTCCCATCATGTACAGTTTTGGTGGACTGCAGTACCAAACCTACTTCAATGTATATGAATCGTGCCCTGTGATTGCACCAATGTACATAATTATGATTCAATAAAATTATTAAAAAAAAATCTAAAAGAGAAAATCTTCCATTTCTCTGCCCCTTGGCAATCAATGCATAAATGTATGCTCATCCCAACCATAAAAATAATACAAGTGTATATAAAGAAAAAGTTAGTAATTCCCTCTCACCCCTGTAGACTCTGTTGATGCTCTAAACAGTATCCCCTAGACACTTGTTTCTGTACAGGCCTGTGAATTCCTACTGCAAACACCTGCGACTCTCTGCCTAAGAACTTTCTGACCACAGGAGATCAGAAAGCCAGGGGACAAGGCAGAGCAGAAGTGCCAGGAAGTTAAGGACCATAAGAGCAACCCTCAATCAATGATGGACATAAATGGAGGGAAAATACCCAGGCTTCCTTGCTTCCTAAGTGGAAAACTCTGAGGCATGTTTTATTTAGATTTCCTGAGGTCCCAATGGAATAGAGTCCCAGTTGCCCACAGTGCTAACCTGCTCATTAACAGACTGTATTATTTTCCATTTCTTCTCTGACTTCTCTCCATTGCTTCCTGGGGATTACCTCCCAAATAAACCATTTACTCTCAAATACTTATCTCAGTGTCTGTTTCATCCCAAATAAGACAAATGGTCTTTCAGCGTAGACACTCTGGATGGAATTCTGGAGTTGGGTCACATGTAGAACATGTAAAAATAAGAACCTTATTGTTGATAGTAAGTAGGGTGTTGGTAATCCCCAGCATGTTGTAGCATCACAATTGCTGAGATTGGAATGGGGTGGGTACATGTGAAAGGAAAATTTATGCAGTATCTGTAGTGCTTGAAAGATGGAGATTTTAAGAATCATGAAGTTGATTTCCTGTCATTAATGGTCATAGTCACCCTAAAGGAAGAAAATGATTGATTTGATCAGTTAACTATTAACTCAAGGAATGGTGTGAAACAAAAAGACCTTCCTGGGAACTTTTATCTTTTTTCAACTCTTCTATAAAAGAGAAGTCATGGTAAAAATCAGACCCCAGGATTGAGTGTGAGAGTGGTAGTTACATGGAAGAACAATGCTTATCTTCTCAAGATCTGCTTCAAACTCAGCACATTACTTCTATATTCAAGTAAAAAAAAAAGGACAAATCTTAGCATGACCCAAGAAAGGAAATACTATTTCTATATGAGAGAAAAGCAATTATTCACTTAATAGTTGTAGGTCATAGCAAATTTGTATTTGCAGGAATCAGGAGAATACACTGGGAATAGATCTTGTAAATGCTGCACCAGGAAAGAATACAAAGCTGGTTATGGGAGAGTTTATAGATATTGGAACAATCTTCTATGACGCAGGATTTAACATCCTGGCAAGGGTATCTGGAGCCAGTCCTAATATGCTGCTACAATGGCTCCTTGAAACTTGAAAACAACATCTCCATAGTAAATTAAATGGACCTGTTGGAACTGTCTTGACTGAGAAAAGGGTCAAAGGTTCACGGGGGGTGGTGGGGGGTCGGGGGGGCAAATTAAAAAGTTTTTACTTATGTAAAAGCAGAAAACACACCAGATGATGATGTCCCCTGGGAGAACCCAGTCTTTTTTTAAGACAATAAGGAGTGTCTTACTGGCAATGTTGAAAAACTTGGTGATGGTGGCTGTCTTCTATGGGTCAGAGTTCATGACAGGAGAGACTGCTATCTAATTAGGCTCCTTGGTCTCTACCAATGGACAGACATGGATAGTAGGATTCTAAAATAGCAAAGGCTAGGTGGCAGTAGGTAACTATCAGAGTCAAGGTGAATATAATAACCATAATGGATAGCAAAGCTGGAATGTCAAAGATAGAACTTTAACCTGCAGTAGTCTGTAGAAATGGGTAATAAACTATGACATTCCTAGAAACAAAATAGATAGGAAGCTATATTAATTTGCTAGGGCTCTGCCTTAACAAATACCACAGACAGGTAGCTTAAACAAAAGAAATTTATTTTCTCTCAGTTCTTTTTTCTGTAAAATTGTGCATCCAACATTACCATTACAGATATGCAGGGTTAGGAGAGCTAGAATGATTTGTGTGCTAATGGAGTAGAGAAGACAGCATCACTATGAACTCTTATGTATCTATATATACAGATATATATTTTGTCTCAAAATGTATACATGTGTATACATGTACATGTATATACTTTGTTTCAAAATGTGTGTGTGAGCAAATGTTTTTGTTGTTGTTTTATAATTAATCTTTTCTTTTTGGAATTTAAAGCTCCTTCTTGATTGTTGACTCATATTTTGGCAATAAAATCAATTATGACTGTAAAAAAAGTGTGTGTGTGTGTGTGTGTATATATATATATTATATATATATATACACACACATATACATGTCTCTAGAAATAGCCAGGTGTTGTGGCAGGCACCTGTAGTCCCAGCTACTTGGAAGGCTGAGGCAAGAGAATCGTTGAAGCCCAAGAGTTTGAGGTTGCTGTAAGCTGTGATGCCAGAGCACTCTACCCAGGGTGACAGCTTGAGACTCTGTCTCAAAATAAAATATAAAAAAATGGATTTAAAAAATAATTCATCCATGGGTGGCACCTGTAGCTCAAAGGAGTAGGGCACCGGCCCCATATGCCAGAGGTGTCGGGTTCAAACCCAACCCCGGCCAAAAACTGCAAAAAAAAAAATTCATCCATCTGTACATATATATTTTTTCCAATAAGTCCTTTTTCAAGCATATTAGAATATATTAAATAGTTTTGATATAGTATAATATAATGGCCTAGCTCTGTTTTCTTTCATGGGAATAGCCAATTAGGCCAATATCTATTTATCAAACCATTTAATTGAAATGCTGCTTTTGTTATATATTAACTTACTATGCATATTTGGATTTTGTTTCTGGACAATTTTATTTCACTAATCTATTTTTATTCCTGTGTTGATACTGTAATGTTTTGATTATTGTGATTTTATAGTGCTTTTAATATCTGGTAAAATATATTTACAACTAATATGACAAAGGACCAGATTTCCATAATACAGAAAGGGTTACAATAAAATCAATAAGAATACAAAAAACATAATGGGTAACAATGAGGAAAGAATGTGAACATACAGGTCAAGCCATAAAACTAAATACAAATAGCTCTTAGATGTATGGAAACATATTCAAACTCATAAGAAAAATCTTTTAAAACTACCCTGAAATACCCTTTTCACCTCACAAGTAAGAAAAGACAAAAAAAATCTGATCAAACACTATTTTTGTGAAAGTGCAGGGAAATAGGCACTTTGGTACATTGTTGGTGGAAGTATAAATTGGTACAATTCATGGAGAGCAATTTCAAAATAGCTATCACATTTTTAAATGTTTGTGCATGCTGTTTGACCCAGAAATATAATCCTATGTCTAAAAACTTATCCTACATATATATTTGTGGTATCCAACTTGTATGTACAATGTCATTCATTGAACATTATTTCTAATAGCAGGATATTGGCAAAGAGTATTTTGTCCATCAACAGGGGACTGGTTAAATAAACCATGTGGATCATCCATAAAATGAAATAATGTATGGACACAGTAAAACAATAAGCAAGCTTTGTACTTACCAAAATTACATTGTTGTGATTCTTTTTTTCTTAAGAGACAGGGTCTTGCTCTGTTACCTTGCCTGGAAAGTAGTAGTGCCACCATAGGTCTTGGCAGCCTCACCTTCCTAGGCTCAAGTGATCCACCTGCCTCAGCCTCCCAAAGTGCTGCAATTACATGTGTGAGCCACCATGCTTGGCCTCAAAGTTGAATTGTTAAGATAAAGCAATATGCAGAAGCATATTATGCTACAACTTGTGCAAAAAAAGTATAATTCAAATATCTCTGAAAATATATGTGAGAATTCAGTGACCTAGGTTACTTATGTGGAAGAGAACTGAGTGGCTGAGGGAAGGGATAGAAAAGAGCTTTGTTACTGCATGCCTTTTGGTAACTTTTGAATTTTTTCTTTGAGATAGAGATCTTGCTATTTTGTACAGGCTTCTCTGAAACTCCTAAGCTCCAGAGATCCTCCTGCCTCAGTGTCCCAAGTACATGGGATTACAAGTGTGTACCACTGCACATGGATAAATTTGAACCATATGAATTTTACTCATTCAAAATAAAATTTTAATTTCTATAATAATTATAACATAAAATTATTTTGTCCAGTTCAATAGTAAGCAGGATTGTCACAGAGATTCTTATTTAATTTCATTATATTTATTTTTTTAGGAAATATTAATGTTTTAACAATGTCTTTCAATTTGCTCAAATCTTGTTTTATGTTCTTTATATAAATCCTGTACATACGTCTACTGTTCCATTCATTCCTAGGCATTTCACATTTTTGTCAGTTTTGTGAATAGAATGTGTTCCCATTACTATTTCTAGCTGGTTATTGGTAATACAATGACATTCAATTATTTTTTATCATCATGTAGCTAACTACCTTACCAAAAATTTGTATTAATTCTGGTATTTTTTTTTCAAGAGACAGAATCTCACTTTATCGCCCTCAGTAGAGTGTCATGGCGTCACAGCTCACAGCAACTGCCAACTCCTGGGCTTAGGCAGTTCTCTTGTCTCAGCCTCCCGAGTAGCGGGGACTATAGGCACCCACCAAAACGCCTGGCTATTTTTTATTGCAATTTGGCTGGGGCTGGGTTTGAACCCACCACCCTTGGTATATGGAGCTGGCGCCAGCCCCAGGCACTGCCAAAATTCTGGTAGTTTTCATAAAACTAGAGTCTATTAAGGTTTTTGTGAGTACAAGTAAAAGTAGGAAATTTTTTTATTTTTTTATCTTTTTTCTTTGGTTTCTTTTTTATTTCTTTGTTTTTCTTAGAGACTACATCTCACTCTGTCGCCCAGACTGGAGTGAAGTAGCTCCATCAAAGCTCACTGCAGTGTCAAACTCCAGGCTCAAGTGATCCTCCTCTCTCAGCCTCTCTAATAGCTAGGATTACAGGCCTGAGCCTACACTCCTGACTAATTTTTTTTTTTTTTGTAGAGATGGGGGTCTTGCTCTGTTGCCCAGGCTGGCCACTCACATGAGTCATCATAGCATACTACAGCCTTGAATTCCTGGGTTCAAACTATCCTTAGCCTACAGTGTAGCTGAGCCTCACCAGTTACGTGGGCGTTTTTTGGTGTTTTTGTTTTGTTTTCTTTTAAAATCCGTTTTAGTTTCTAATTGATTTAGGAGGTATAAATGGTCTTTGTTACGTAGATGAATTATACAGTGGTGACTGGTGGCACCTATAGCTCAAGCAGCTAAGGTGCGAACCACATACACCAGAGCTGCTGGGTTCAAGTCTGGCCAGAGCCTGCCAACAATGACAATTACAACCAAAAATAGCTGGGTGTTGTGGCGGGTGCCTGTAGTCCCAGCTACTTGGGAGGCTGAGGCAAGACAATTGCTCAAGCCCAGGAGTTGGAAGTTGCTGTGAGCCATGACACCACAGCACCATGGCACCACAGCACTCTACCCAGGGTGACAGCTTGAGGCTCTGCATCAAAAAATAAATTAATTAAATAAAATAAAAAGAATTGTACAGTGGTGAAGTCTGGGCTTTTAGTGTACTCATTACTCAAATAGCGTACATTGTACCCAATAGGTAAAATTTTTCTTTCTCAGCCTCTTCCCATCATTTCCCCTTTGAGCCTTCAACATTCATTACATCATTCTGCATAGCTATATAAACAGACTTCTTTATTTTTTTATTTCAGGTTAATGTGAGGGTACAAACAATTAGGTTACAATGTTCACATTGTAGAGACCCTCTTGTAGTTGTGTCCTTCACCCAAAAGGTGTGCCATATTGTACCCATTAAGTGGAAGCACACCAATCCTCCACCCTTCTCCCTTCTCCCCCTCCCTCATTCCCTCTCCTGCCAACTTCAATTGAATTGAGTTTTTCTTTTATGAAGGTATGTGTTAGACCATCTACTGGCTTCATATTAGTATTGAGTATATTGAATACTTGCTTTTCCATTCATGTGATACTTTACATTTCTTTCTTTCTTTTTTTTTTTTTTTGAGACAGAGCCTCAAGCTGTCACTCTGGGTAGAGTGCTGTGGCATCACAGCTCACAGCAACCTCCAATTCCTGGACTCAAGCGAGTCTCCTGCCTCTGCCTCCCAAGTAGCTGGGACTACAGGTGCCCGCCACAATGCCCGGTCGTTTTTTTTTTTTTTTTGGTTGCGGTCACCATTGTTGTTTGGTGGGTCTGGGCTGGATTCGAACCCGCGAGCTCAGGTGTACGTGGCTGGCGCCTTAGCCGGTTGAGCCACAGGCGCCGAGCCTACAATACATTTCTTATATTGAATTATTTCTGCATTTTTGAAATAAACTCTACTTGGCTTGGCACCAGTGCTAAGTGGTTAGGGCACTGGCCACATGCACTAAGGCTGGCAGGTTCGAATTCAGCCTGGGCCTGCTAAACAACAATGACAAAAACAACAAAGCAACAAAAATAGCCGGACATTGTGGCAGATGCCTGATGTTCCAGCTACTTGGGAGGCTGAGGCAAGAGAATTGCTTAAGCCCAAGAGTTTGAGATTGCTGTCTTTACTGAGGGCAACATAGTGAGACTCTGTCTCAAAAGAAAAAAGAAATAACCCCACTTGGTCATGGTGTGTTATTCACTGCCACAATGCTAGATTCAGTTTATTAATATTTTATTTGGAATTTGTACATGTACCTTTTGTACAAATATTATCATATTTTAATATATCACCATATTTAAAGCTATTCTAGCTTTACAAAATAAATTTGGGATCTTTTCATCTTTTTTCTGTAGTGTGGGTACTGGTGCCAGTCTAAACAGTTTGTTACCATTTATGATGAGATAAATATAGAAATTGAGAGGGTTTAGAAACGTTTATATCAATTTGACATTGTTATGACATACAAGCAGTGATCAGTGTACTTAGCAATGAATAATGTATTCAGTTTTTGTAATTATCTTCTTTGTCCCTATGTTAAATTTGTTTTGATTATATTTAATAAAATCTAATTTTATTCTTGATGATTCTAAAAATTTTTAAATTGGGCTTGCACTTTGCTTAGTATTTAATTTTTCTAGTCATTTTTATTGAAATTTACAATAGTTTATGTCCATGATAATTGTAAATTTTAAAAAACTTCTCCTTCACTACAGATACTTTGAAAAACACTGTTCTAGAATGGACTAAATAACCTTATAATTATTCTCTAAAGGCCTTCTAGAATTACTTGCAAACCTAACCGGACTTTGTATTCTTATCTACAGTTACTGGTTTCTTCAGGTTTCCTACTTCTTGGGTCAATTTTAGTTTTTTATAGTTTGCTAGGAACTCAATCATTCCTCCTACATAGTCACATTTGTAGCATATAATAGTTTCATAAAAGTCTTTAAATATCATATATCTGTGTTTTTGTCAACTTTCTTATTACTCATATTTCCCCTCTTTCCCCCTCCCGTCTTCCTTTTCTTTCTTCCTACCTTTGTCAGGCCAGCCAGGAATTTATCTATTTTATTGATCCTTTCCAGAAAACCAGCTTTGGGGGGTGGGTGGCAGTGACTAGACAGGAGTTGAAAGCTGAGCCGTCATAGAGTTCCGAGGACGTGGTCGCTCTGAGCCCAAGGAAAGGGGCAGCAGGAGCAGATCCAGGGACTCAGCTCAAGCAAGGAGGACTCCACTGGCCAGAACTGGGATTTTCCGGGCTTTGAGAAGCAGCCACTGGCCCCGTTTTCAGGAGTCGCCGCCCTGGATGTCATTTCGTCCTCCTTTGTCACCGCCTCCTCCTCCCCGCCGCTCCTTCCGCCACCACCTTTTGGTTCATCCTCCTGCACCAGATGACTAACCGAGCAATCAGGCGGTACACAGTGGTACTCAGCCTCGGGACCTCAGCTGAAAGCACAGCTAGAGGGGTGGCTTTTACAGGATCAGTTAACAAAACGCTGGAGCCATTATCACACCCGGTGCAGGATATACTTAAATTTGGGGTCTGTTTGTTTGCTGTTATTTATGGCCTTCCCATCATGTGCCCCCTGTCGATGTGCACTTTGCGATGTGAATAGACACAGGACACCTCTGTATGACCTCTCTGTTGATCAAAAGATCTATGGAAAACTGAAGACGAACACAGTATGACATGCATTGGCCTTACACTGCTAAAGCCCTGGAGAGCCATAAGGAGGGGTTTACCATTATTCCTGAACAGGTTGGAACTCTAAGTGAATCAAAAGAACAGGGATTCAGTAAGCTCTGTAGTAAAGTGTAGCACTAATAGAAATATAATATAAGCCACAAATGTGAGCTATGAGTGTAATTTTATTTTATTTATTATATTTTAGAGATTCTAGAATATTGGAACAACTGTGAGCTTTTTCTGTTTGAATTATGTCTAATCAAACTAGTGTAGAAATTGGCAGGGAAGCACCCAGTGAGTTGGGTAGCTGAAGCATCCTCAGTCCAATGAAGCTCTGGATCCTCAGAGATGCCACTGCATGTCCTCATACTCTGTCCACAGTCCCAACCTAGCCCTGCCCTTCCCAAAGTATTGTTCCTGATCTTGGGGGACACCGAAACCTCAAACTAATAGAATGTTCTTCTTTTCTAGTAGGAGTAGCCCTTTTGAAATTTCAATTTATGACAAATTTCTTCCTTGATTATAGCAGTGGAAGAAAGGCTAGCATCAAAATATTTTTACTTAAAGACCCCATCAGAGCAGACAGCCCTATGAATGCAACTTGCTTTGTCTAATATTAAATATATAATTTAACAGATTCTGCATGTCCACTCTTTGCAAATTTATGCACACATTCCCCTTGGAGAACAATTTTGCAAATTGCACACAGACAGAAAATGGTGGCAGCTTTAATGGGTTGAATTTACTTATAAAGCCAGATTTTGGTTTGGGGCTATAACCATTTTTGTTTGTTTTTGTAGCAGAAATAGTATATAGCGCCACTCAGATCCCACTTCAAGAAAGGTCTGACTGTCTAGCTGCAGTTGCAAGGAATGTGGCTAGCTGTTAGTGCCATCTGCTGTTAGTACCTCCAGGGTCCACCTCAAGTTTTGGGCTGAGGTCATGCCCTTAAAAGGTCCACAATTTATGACAGAAAAGCAAAAGGAGGCACTGGGATGTAGCCTTTTCTGCACAATGAAGGACTCCTCTACTGGACAGTCTTTGCTCCACAGCCCCCAGTGGGCTGGTAGACACTTTGTCAAGTCTGCATTACAGTCTAACAATACCCCCTACCCCCTCCCTCTTGTCTTCACAGGCATATCTTCTCTGTAAACTTTTGTACCCTTAACTCCTCAGCATATGTTTCCTGAAGAACCCAACCTGTGACAAGTTTCTATTTCATTCCTTTGAACTTTGTCTTTCATTAATTCCCTGTTTATATTTTCTTTTGGATAATTTTGTGGGTTTGCACCTACTGTCTTTTTAGAATATTACTTATTTTTCATATTTTCCAGTTTTTTTCTTCTGTAATAAAAGCATCTCCAATGGAGTAAATTGCTGGACTTGAATTCTACTTTTACTGGATTATAATGATAATGTATACCTTCTAAGAATCTCTGCTTCTTTAAATTTACGAAGCTTTCTTCTCTAAAGAAGCACACAATTGATGGGCATTAGAAAATGATTTACTTTTTTTTTTTTTTTTGAGACAGAGCCTCACGCTCTCACCCTGGATAGAGTCCTGTGGCATCACAACTCACAGCAACCTCCAATTCCTGGGCTCAAGTGAGTCTCCTGCCGCTGCGTCCCAAGCAGCTAGGACCACAGGCGCCCACCACAATGGCTGGCTGTTTTTTGGTTGCAGCCATCATTGTTTGGCGGGCCCGGGCTGGATTCGAACCTGCCAGCTCAGGTGTACGTGGCTGGCGCCTTAGCCCGTTGAGCCACAGGTGCCGAGCCAGAAAATGATTTACATTTTTAAATGGGCATGGACATACACGTGGTTATACATTGAGCTTGTTGGTTATATTATTCAAACCATCTATCCTCTAGCTTATTTTGTCTACTTGATCATTCAACATCTAAAGGAGGTATATTATAATCTCCCATTATGGTGGTGGTTTCTTATCAAAATCTTGGATTTCTAATAGTTTGCTTTAAATATTAAGGTGCAGCCTAGCACAGTGGCTCACGCCTATAATCCTAGCACTCTGGAAGGCCAAGGAAAAAGGATCATTTCTTTTTTTTTTTTTGAGACAGAGCCTCAAGCTGTCACCCTGGATAGAGTGCTATGGCATCACAGCTCACAGCAACCTCCAATTCCTGGGCTCAAGCGTGTCTCCTGCCCCCACCTCCCAAGTAGCTGGGACTATAGGCACCCGCCACAACGTCCAGCCGTTTTTTGGTTGCAGCTGTCATTGTTGTTTGGCGGCCCGGGCTGGATTCGAACCTACCAGCTGAGGTGTACACACTGGTGCCTTAGCCCGTTGAGCCACAGGCGTCGAGCCAAAGAGGATCATTTCAACTTAGGAGTTCAAGACGAGCCTGAGCAAAAGCAAGACCCCATCTCTTCTAAAATAGAAAAATTAGCTGGGTGTTGTAGTATATGACTGTAGTCCTAGCTACTCAGGAGGCTGACGCAGGAGGCTCACTCAAATCCAGAAGTTTGAGGTTGCTGTAAGCTATCATGATGCCAAAGCACTCTATCCTGGGAACAGAGTAAGATGCTGTCTCAAAATAAATAAATAAATATTAAGGTGCTAAAATAATTTAGTACATAAAGGTTTATGATTCATCTCATCAAAGATTGAATTATTTATAACTCTTTTTATCTTGTTTAATGCATTTGATCTTAATTTCCATTTTTTCTAATGAAACTTAGTAGCCCAAACAACACGTGTGTATAATCTCACATTCTCTGTGGATTAGGAATCCAGCTTCATAACTGGGTCTTCTGCTTCAGAATTTCTCCGAATATTGCAATCAAGGTGTTTTCTTGGGTTCTTTCACAAGGTGGAATCAAGGTGTCAGCCAGGGCTGTGCTTTCCTTTCAAGGCTCACTGGGACAGTATGCATTTTCAAGCTCACTCACATTTGCTGGCTGTTGGACTGAGGGCCTCAGTTCCTTGCCAGGTGGATCTCAACATCAGAGCAATCAAACAAGAAGAGCCAGAGGGAGAATGTAAGCAATAAATAGAAGTTGCAGTCTTTTGTAACATAATTATGGATGTAGCATCCCTTCACTTGTGCCATAGTCCTTTGTTACAAGCAAGTCACTAGGTCCAGCACACACAAGGGGAAATATTTACACAAGGGGGTAAATACTAAGAGGTGGAGATCATTTCAGAAGCAGCCTACCACAGCTGGTTGTAGGGTTTTTAGCTAACAGTTCTTTTCTCCCAACATTCTGTAGAAGGTATTCCACTGTTTTCTACCTTTTTGTGTTTTAGATGAAAAGTCAAATCCTAGTTTGTTTTTCTTTGTTAAGAATATCAGTTAGGGCTCGGCGCCTGTGGCTCAACAGGCTAAGGCGCCAGCCACGTACACCTGAGCTGGCAGGTTCGAATCCTGCCTGGACCCGCCAAACAACAATGACGGCTGCAACCAAAAAATGGCCAGGCGTTGTGGTGGGTGCCTGTAGTCCCAGCTACTTGGGAGGCGGAGGCAGGAGACTTGCTTAAGCCCAGGAATTGAAGGTTGCTGTGAGCTGTGATGCCACAGCACTCTACCCAGGATGACAGCTTGAGGCTCTGTCTCAAAAAAAAAGAATATCAGTTAGAATCCAAGTAGAATATAGAAAATGCTCTGAGTATTTAAAATATAATATAATACGGCTTGGTGTCCATAGCTCAGTGGTTAGGGTGCCAGACACATACACCGGGACTGGTGGGTTCGAACCTGGCCCAGGCCTGCTAAACAACAACAACAAAAAAAAACATAGTCAGGCATTGTGGTGGGCACCTATAGTCCCAGCTACTTGGGAGACAGAGGCAGGAGACTCACATGTGTCCAGGAATTGGAGGTTGCTATGAGCTGTGACACCACAGCACTCTACCAAGGGTGACATAGTGAGACTCTGTCTCAAAAAAAAAAAAAAAGAAGAAGAAGAAGAATCTGGGGAATGACACAAATAATGGAAGAACTGATAAACCAAATGAGGACAACGAACAACAGCAGAGATCTACTACTGCCCCTAGACTGGAGGGTCAAAGGAAGAAGGTGGTGTTACTGAAGGGTCAGGGTTATTCAGTGGGAGCCTGTCTGGCAGGATCTGAGTTTCCAGAGGAGCTGCAACCACCAACAGACATTTTACTTGAGGCAGAGAGGAAGGTGGAGAAATATCCTGGCTTCTCCCTGTCCTCTGTCTTCAGCCTTCCACCAGTGCCTCCCATTGGCCAAAGCCAGGCAGAAGACAGAATGTATTCTTTCTGTTGGGAAGCTTGCAAGCTTTTCTCTTTATCCTTAGAATTCAAGGATTTCACAAAGATGGATTTTGATGTGTATCTTTTTTTCATTATCATTCAATGGGATTCAGTGAACACTTCAAATCTGCAAACCCAAATATTTCTTCAACACAGGGAATTTTTCTTCTATTGTTTATCTATTTAGTTCTTACCTTCCTTATGTTCATTTTGTCCTTCTAGACTCTCCTGGATCTGTTCTCTAAATCCTTTGACCTTCATGATTTTTACCTATTTCTATTTTTGTTTTCTGTTGAAAGATATTCCTTCCACTTTACCTTCCAATTTGATTCTCAGTTATTGGTCATCCTCTTTTTCAACTGGTTACTAAATTTTTGTTATTCTAAAATCACTTTTTCTGGTTTGATGATTTCTTTTTCATGGTCTAACTGCACATCCTTGAGAGCCCTCATTACTTTTTTGTTATAATTTGTTATTTAACAAACATGTATATGACCATAGTATGTGCTAAGCAGTGTTTTAAACATTTTATAATGATCAACTTGTTTAATCATTTAATAATTCTCATTGAGTTTTCCTGTGGTTCTTTTTTTAATTTTTATTTATTTATTTGTTTATTTATTTGAGACAGAGTCTCACGATGCCACCCTCCGTAGAGTGTTGTGGTGTCACAGTTCACAGCAACCTCAAACTCCTAGACTTAAGTGATTCTCTTGCCTCGGCCTCCCAAGTAGCTGTGAGTACAGGCGCCCACCACAACACCTGACTATTTTTTTTTGTTGTAGTTGCCATTGGTATTTAGCTGGTCCAGGCTGAGTTCCAACCCGCCAGCCTCGGTGCAGGGTGGCTGACGCCATAACCACTGTTATGCCGAGCCTTTCCTGTGGTTCCACCTTGATGAAAACCACCTGTTTAGTTGTGTGAATTAGTCTTCCTCCAACTAGTGAATACATTTCCTTAAATGAGTTATTTCCCTTTGCCTATTCATGAGTTTGACTCCTTAGCAGTTAGGTCAGATTATTAAGTTGCCCTGAAAAGGGCAGTGCCTGTGTCTCAGTGAGTAGGGCACTGGCCCCATATATGGAGGGGTTTGATCCCCAGCCCTGGCCAAACTGCATTAAAAAAAATAGCCGAGGGTTGTGGTGGGCACCTGTAGCCCCAGCTACTTGGGAGGCTGAGGCAAGAGAATCACCTAAACCCAAAAGCTGGAGCTTGCTGTGAGCTGTGACACCACGGCATTCTACAGAGGGCTACAAAGAGAGACTCTGTCTCAAAAAAAAAAAAAAAAATGATGTCCTGAACAGTAGTAAACCAGTGAGTGATGGAAGACTAAAAAGTTTTTGCTTTTGTGGATGAGAAGTAAACTAGATGCAGAACTATTATTCTTTTGCTGAGTTACTAAGAAAGAAGGCTTTTGCCCCAAACTTCCCTGAGCTCAAGGGCCAATTTCTTCCAACTATTAGGGGCTAAAAGTAATACAGGACAGCAAAATAGTTCTCCTCAGGGTCCCACATAGTTATATGAATCAGACAGGCCCCCAGGACCTCAGAAAAGTAAACGGATAGGACCCCAGGAAAGTAAGGAGATAGGTCAAAGCTTCACAGCACAGACTTCATAGAACAGAGCTTCCTCAGAGAAGCAATTTTTATTCCAGATTTCAAGATATATGCCCTGTCTTCTACCATTATCCTTTTACTCTCACCTAGCACTAAGCAGATCAGATACTCTTGGCTAACCCAGTGGGGAGCTCCGGAGCAAAGATTACCTATTTGAGGTATCCCACATTGGGCAGAAACAGTCAGGTGCTAGCATCACTGCCATGCACAGTCATGGGTTGGACACTGCTTGAATCTGCTCTCCATCCCCTCTAGAAGATCCTAAAAGAAATATGGCCTTAGATACAGCTTCTAGACTCCATCAACTTACCTATCTTGGCTGTTATGTCACTCTCAAGAAAGATTTGGGAGGAAATATTGTCAGTACTTTAAATCTTTGTTGTTGTTGTTGTTGTTGTTGTTGGAGTTTTTTCCTGGGGACAGGTTTGAACCCACCACCTCTGGTATGTGGGGCTGGTGCCCTACTCCTTGAGCCACAGGTGCCACCCTACTTTAAATCTTTTTTAAGAGCCCAGTCAGAATTATTTTTGTATTAAGTAAATAAGATCTTGTTTGTCATATGTACTGCAAATATTTATTCTCAATTTCTTTTTATCTTTATTTGTGGTATCCTATAAATTAATTTTTGTTTGTTTACTTGTTTTTAGCGACTGAATCTTGCTCTGCAGCCCAAGCTGGAGCATATGGGTACAATTATAGCTCACTAAAGTCTCAAACTCCTGGGCTCCAGCAATCCTCCTGCCTCAGCCTCTCAGTTAGCTGAGACTACAGGTGCATACCACTGAGCCTGCCCAGTTTTATTTTTTTTTATGTAGTTGAGTTTATTTCTTTTTGCCTCTAAAGCTTCTTGAATTTGTGTCATGCTTAGAAAAGCTTCACCCATTTTTTTTCTTATATTACCTTTATGGTTCTATGGTTGTTTTTTTTTGTTTGTTTGTTTGTTTGTTTGTTTTGAGACAAAGTCTTGCTCTATTGCCCAGCTATAGTACAGTGGTGTCATCAGTTGTCATAGCTCACTGCAGCCTCCACTTCTGGGCTCAAGTGATCCTCCTGCCTCAGCCTCTCAAGTAGCTGGGACTACAGACACAGACTGGCCACTATGGCCATTATGCCTGGCTAACTTTTCTTTTTTTTTTTTTTTCTGTACAGATGGAGCCTCTAACTAAGGCTATTCTCAAACACCTGACTTCAAAGGATTTTCCCTACTCAGCTTCCCAGAGTGCTATGATTACATGTCTGGCCCTAATTTTTCTTTGATACATTGAAATTTATTTTGAAATAAGGTAGCAAACCATCTCTTTTAAAATGGCTAGCCAATTTATCAGACACCTTTATCAAACTATATTATATTTTCTACTAATTTCAAAATACTATCTTTACTAAATTGTCACATGTACTTAGTTTATTTGCTCTATTTACTATTTTAATTACCATATCATACTTTTTAAAAATATTGTCACCTAGGGCAGTGCCTGTAGCTCAAAGGAGTAGGGTGCCAGCCCCATATGCCAGAGGTGGCAGGTTAAAACCCAGCCCTGACCAAAAACTGCAAAAAAAAAAATTATAAAATATTGTCACCTTACAATATGTTTTAATATCTGATAGGGGTAGACTTCCCTCTATTAAATTTAAATTTTTAGATATGATTGCATATTTTTACTCAGATGACTTTAGGATCATTTTTTAGCTATCCAAAAGTACTATGGGGTTGGGTGCGGTGGCTCATGCCTATAATCCTAGCACTCTGGGAGGCCAAGGCAGGTGGACTGCCTGAGCTCAGGAGTTCGAGACCAGCCTGAGCAAGAGGTAGACCCTGTCACTTCAAAATTAGCCAGGCATTGTGGTGGGTGCCTATAGTTCCAGCTACTGGGAAGGTTGAGGCAAAGGGCTCACTTGAGCCCAAGAGTTTGAGGTTGCTGTGAGGTATGAAGCCACAGCACTCTACCTAGGGTGACAAAGTGAGACTCTGTCTCAAAATAAAAGAAAGTACTATGGGTTTTTAAAATCCAAAATCATAATAATTTTATAAATGAATTTAGGAATAATTAGTGCCTTTTCAAAATTCTATCCTTTGGTGTCCCTCTGGACTAATTTTAAATTCTTTTATATAGGTGTTACACAAATTCTTTATTAATATAGGTTTTTTTGAGACAATCTCACTTTCTTACCCCTAGTCAAGTGTCGTGGCATCATAGCTCCACAGCAACCTCAAACTCTTGGGCTCAAGTGATCCCCTTGCCTCAGTTTCCCAAGTACCTGGGACTACAGATGGCTATCACAATGCCCAGCTACTTTTCAGAGAAAGGGTCTTGCTCTTGCTCTGGTGGATCTCGAACTCATGAACTCGAACAATCCACCTGCCTCGGCCTCCCAGAGTGCTGGGATTACAGGCATGAGCCACTATGCCTAGCTATTAATGTAGTTTTTATGATTCACTTATAATATGCAAAGCACTGTTTAAGATGCTAGACATATAAGAATTAAAGTCCCTATTTTCATGGAGCTTACAATGTAGCTGTGGAGAGAGAAAACATTTTAAAAAACAAACATATAACAATTAACAACAACTGTTATTGGCTCAGCACCTGTAGTTCAAGCAGCTAAGGCACCAGCCACATACACTAGAGGTGGCGGGTTCAAATCTAGCCCCAGCCTGCCAAACAACAATGCAATGACAACTACAACCAAAAACAACTGTTATTAAGAAAATAAATCTGAGTAAGAACATAAAGAATAAAAGCAAAAGCCTTTCTGATAGGTGAAACTTGAGCAGAAACTTAAAGGAGGTTGAAGGAATAAGCCATGAGAATATCAGGGAAAGGGCACTGCATTCTTACAAACCCCCAAGGCTCAAGCAAGACTTGCAGGTTCAAGAAAGCTAGTGTGACTGAAGTGCAGGTGATAAGATCTAAGTGGTAATGGAAGGTGAGATTACATAAGTGCTTGTAAGTCATGGGAAAGATTTTAGATTTTATTCTGAGTGGGTTTAAAAACTCCTGGGGGGGGGAAACCACTGAAAAAACTTTACACAAAGGGTAACATATCTGATTTATTCTTTTAAAGGATCACTGTCAGTTCTATGAGGAGAATAGGATTGCAATAGTAGAAGTAAGGAGCTCAGTTAAATTCAGGATATAGATGATGGTAACTTAGGTCAGGGTAGTAGTGGTAAGGGTAATTTGTGGTCAGAATACAAATAAGTAAGCTGTGGAATCTTCCATCTAGAAGCATTTACTAAACCAGAGATGTTACTTAAGTGAGGTGGGCAAATGAGACAATGAATTAGTGACCTGAAGCCACCAGGAGAGTAGGTGCTGGACCCTGTAATCTTTCTCTCTCTCTCTCTCTCTCTCTCTCTCCCCCCACACCCCTCCCCAACTAGGATCCTATTGTAGTCTTTGCTCCAGAGGCCATTTGCCCACCAAACAATTGGCTAGCAGTGCTTTTGGGTGGACACTGGAAATTGACAGGAACAGGTGAAGCTGAGTGCCAGCCATCAGAACCATCAGAAATAACAGATAATAGGCTCGGCGCCTGTGGTTCAAGTGGCTAAGGCGCGAGCCACGTACACCTGACCTGGCGGGTTCTAATCCAGCCCGGGCCTGCCAAACAACAATGACAGCTGCAACCAAAAAATAGCCAGGCATTGCGGCAGGCGCCTATAGTTGCAGCTACTAGGGGGGCAGAGGCAGGAGACTCGCTTGAGCCCAGGAATTGGAGGTTGCTGTGAGCTGTGATGCCACAGCACTCTATCCAGGGTGACAGCTTGAGGCTCTCAAAAAAAAAAAAAGAAAGAAAAAGAAAAGAAAGAAATAACAGATAATAGAAATAGATCCACTAGGACTCCAGATGATACCAGAAGTTCCTCTTCAAGGGTTCTTGGTCTCAGTGATTTGAAGAATGAATCCATGGACCATAGATCAGTGGTAAGATAGGATTTATTTCCAGAAAAGGAAAAAAAATACAAAAATGCCAAAGCTCCTGGCAGAGAGAGCCCAGGTGGGAGAAAGAGCTCTCTCACTCCCTCCGTCTGTCTCTCCCCCAGCTCTCTGCTGGGGGGTATATATATTTAGCCAGAACTCAATTGTTACATTTAGCAAGAGTGGAAACGCTATAATCTCTTTCATTCAGACCAAGGAAACACATGAAATTGACCAGGCCTAGAAAAGGTGGGGTTCGCCATTCAGCCAGAAGTGCAAGGGGAGGGAGACCTAAGGTGCGGGTGTCTCCCCAGCAGTTGTCTGGCCCCTCTGATTACCAGACCCTCCTACGCCCACCCCACCTCTAGCCTACTGGTTCCACTGCCAGATGTCGATGTTTATTTATTGGTTTCATATTAGCATTGCATACATTGAATACTACCATTTTTTTTTTGAGACAGAGTCTCACTTTGTCACCCTCAGTAGAGGGCTGTGACATCACAGCTCACAGCAACCTCCAACTTTTGGGCTTAAGCGGTTCTCTTGCCTCAGCCTCCCAAGTAGCTAGAACTACTAGCACCTGCCACAAGCCTGGCTATTTTTGTTGTTGTTGCAATTCTCATTGCTGTTTTAGCTAGCTGGGCCGGGTTTGAACCCACCACCCTTGGTATATGGGGCCAGCACACTACCCTTTGAGCCACAGGCTCTGCCCTGAATACTAGCTTTTACATTTTCATGATACTTAACTAAGAAGAATCTTCTTCAACTCCATCCAGGTAAATACAAAAGATATAAAGTCTCCATCTTTTATGGCTGAATAATATTTTATGGTATACATATACCACAGTTTATTAATCCATTCATGAGTTGATGGGCACTTGGGTTGATTCCACATTTTGGCAATTGTGAATTATAAAAGCCCTATTTAAACATTTCTCAAGGAACTAGAAACTATAAAGTGATACTACAGATTTGAAAATAAACTACAAACTATAGAAGTAAGCAACATAACCAAAATTAAGATCTCAGTATACAATTTTCATATTATTATTTTTAGACATAGATGAAAACAGAAGCAATTAACCAGAAGAGAAAGTAAAAGGACATTGTTTAAATGAATCTGTTTTCTCAACTGCAAAGGAGCCAGAAGATAGTGGGAAGAATTATTCAAGTTACTAAAAGAAAGTTACCACTAACTTAGTTATGCCACTTTTATATGGGTGAAAATACCTTCCAAAATTGAAGTAAAATAAGGAAAACACAGAAAAATGAGCAAGGCTGCTATATTCATAATTGCCCAAACTTGGAAGCAAACAAGATGTCCTTCAGTAGGTGAATAGATAAGACTGATATATCCAGACACAATGCCCAGCTATTTTTTTTTTTTTGAGACAGAGTCTCAAGCTGTTGCCCTGGGTAGAGTGCTATGGCATCACAGCTCACAGCAACCTCCAACTCCTGGGCTCAAGTGATTCTCCTGCCTCCACCTCCCAAGTAGCTGGGACTATAGGTGCCTGTCACAACACCCGGCTATTTTTTGGTTGCAGCCGTCTTTGTTGTTTTGGTGGGTCTGGACTGGATTCGAACCCTCCAGCTCAGGTGTATGTGGCTGGCACCTTAACTGCTTGAGCCACAAGCACTGAGCCACCCAGCTATTTTTTGTTTGTAGTTGTTATTGTTGTTTGGCAGGCCCAGGCTCCAGCCACATACACCAAAGCAGGCCCACCAGCTCCAGTGTATGTGGCTGGAGCCCTACCCACTGATCTATAGGCATTGACCTAAATGAGCATTTTTTCATGTGTCTGTAGGCCATGTGCCTGTCTTCTTCAGAGAAGCTTCTGTTCAAGTTTCTTGCCCACAATGAAATGGGGTCAATTGTTCTTTTCTTATTAGTAAGTTTGAGAGCTCTGTGGATTCTAGTTATCAAACCTTTGTCAGAAACATAACCTGCAAACCTAAACAAACCTAAACATAACCTGCATAACCTTCTTCCATTCTGAGTGTTGTCTGCTTGCTTTGTGTTTTTGGCTGTGCAGAAGCTTTTTAGTTTGATCAAATCCCAGTATTGATCCTGCAATTCCTCTACTAGGTGTATATCCAGAAGACCAAAAATCACTTTACAACAAAAATATTTGCACCAGAATGTTTATTGCAGCCCAATTCATAATTGCCAAGTCATGGAAGAAGCCCAAGTGCCCATACACCCATAATGGATTAATAAATTGTGGTGTAGGTATTCCATGGAATATTATGCAGCCTTAAAAAATATGGAGCCTTTACCTCTTTTATGTTTACATGGATGGAGCTGGAATGTGTTCTTCTTAGTAAAGTGTTTCAAGAATGGAAGAAAAAGTATCCCATGTGCTCAATACTATTATGAAACCAAATATGATTTCCCATACTCTTGTATGAAAGATAAAACACAACTATAGTCCAGGATGAAGGAGGGAAGAGG
>CAUYON010170498.1:0-20798 GCA_963573935.1 Arctocebus calabarensis
CAAAAACAACTAAAGGTTGCTTGCTTTTTAACCTCAGGAAGCAATTTTTTTTTTTTTTTTTTTTTTTTGTGGAGACAGAGTCTTTTTTCATAGACAGAGTCTCACTTTGTCACCCTCAGTAGAGTGCTGTAGCATCACAACTCACAGCAACCTCCAGCTCTTGGGTTTAGGTGATTCTCTTGCCTTAGTCTCCTGAGTAGCTGGGCCTACAGGCCCGCACCCCAATGCCCAGCTATTTTTTTTGTTGTTGTTGCAGTTTGGCCAGAGCGGAGTTTGAACCCACCACCCTCAGTATATGGGGCCAGAGCCCTACTCACTGAGTCACAGGCGCCCACCACAGTTAACTTCTATGGCCTCCTGTAACTTCTCTAGCTGGGTTGATTGGTTGTCCCTAAAAAGATATATCCACATCCTAATCCCCAGAGCTAGTGTTATCCTATATCCTGAAAAAGGTCTTTGCAGATGTAATTAAGGATTTTAAAATGAGGAAGTCATCCAGGGTTATCTAGGTAGGACCTAAATTCAATGGCAAGTGTTTTTGTAAGACTGAGGCAGAGGGAGATGAGACATAGACACGGAGAGACACCCCCAGAGAAGTGCCTGTGAAGGTGGAGGCTAATAAGGCCAATGGACCCCAAAGATGACCACATTGCCAGCAGCCAGGAGAGAGGCAAAGAAAGATTCTCACCTAGAGCCTGGGGAAGAAGTGTGATTACCCAACACTTTAATTTTGGATTTCTGGGGTCCAGAGCTGTGACAGAATGCATTTCTGTTGTTTTAAGGCATTCGTTTGCAGGTTACAGCACCCCACGACACTAATATGTCCAGTCTCTGTCATTACTGCTCAGCACGACCAAGACCAAACTTGTTCACCAGCACTGGAGTTAAACGGCCCTCATTTCCCCACTTTCTAGCTGTATCCTTTGCAAATTTTAACACCTTTCTCTCTCTCTCTCTCTCTGCTTTTCAGTTTCCTCCTTTGCAAAACAGGAAGAATAGATCCTGCTCCACCAGCTGTGGTGACAAAGTGCTGAGCAGAATGCCTGGAATGTGACAGACAAAATATGCCTGAGTTCCCACCCTCCTCCTTCACTATCTGGATCTAACCTCACCTCAGGCACAGAGCTCCAATTCCAAGGTGAAGGGTCATGGTTCCTACATCTCTTCCTGGGTCATGGGCTCATTGGTGATGTCCAGAGTAGCATGTGGCCCTGCCTTCTTGACAATCCACTTAGACATCTCATCAGGGTCCAAAAGTGAATGCTTGGTCTTCTCTTCTCCTGCCTCTTCCCCATTTCCCCCATCTCAATAAATTTCTTTTCCTTTTTTTTGCAAACAGAGTCTTACTCTGGTGCCCTGGGTAGAGTGCTGTGGTCACAGCAACCTCAAACTTCTGATGCCAGCCACAATACCCAGCTAATTTTTCTATTTTTAATAGAAACAGGGTCTAACTCTTGCTCAGGCTTGTCTCATACTCCTGAGCACAAGCAATCCACCTGTCTCAGGCTCACAAAGTGCTAGGATTACAGGTGCGAGCCACCCAGCCTGGCTTCCAATTATCTTTTGTGTCTTTTTGCATGGAGACTTAAACTTCCCCAGGAGTCTTCTCTGCCCCTCCCCCAATGGAAGTCATATTCCTATCATTCCGTTATAGCACAATTTTTGGTCCTTTCAAAGGCCTCACCATTTTTTTTTTTTTTTTTTTTGAGAAAGAGTCTCACTATGTGACTCTCAGTAGAGTGCTGTGGGGTCAGAGCTCACAGCAACCTCTCTTTGGGTTTAAACAATTCTCTTGCTTCAGCCTCCCAAGTAGCTAGGACTACAGGCACCTGCCACAATGCCCGGCTATTTTTTTTTTGCAGTTGTTATTGTTTAGCAGGCCCAGGCTGGGTTTGAACCTGCCAGCACCCTAACCACTAAGTACGGGCACTGGGCCCACATCACCATTTCTAATTATATATTCAGACCTTTATTTGATTCTAGTGGAAAACTCTATGAAGTCAGGGATCTTGCCTACTTCCTTTGAATTGAGGACTGAGCATGGTATCTGGCACACAGAGAATGTCCCCTGAAAGCTGCTAAATTAATGGGTCATTTACTAAAACACTGGAACTCCTTCACCAGTCAGGAGACCCCAACGGTGCTTTGGGGAAGGCCCAGGCTTCTCAGCCCGCAGAGCTGAAACTTGGACTACACAATGGCAACTCCTAAGGTGCCTTCTGCCAACTCTGTGATACCTTTCAAAGAATCTGCCTAGGGCAAATTCAGACCCTGGAGCAGCTTCTCTACAAGCTATACTCAGAGAACCTGCTATGCATTTTTACCTTCAACCATCTCTCTGCCATTCTTACCTTCCTAACCCAGAAACAACCTCCCACTGTGGTTAACTCCTCTCAATAACTCAGCCCAGTTTTTACACCTGGGGCTGCCTGAGATCTTAAAAACATAGCTGTTAAATGAAAACACTTTACTCAGCTGCCTGTCAGGAATGCTGGGGCACTGTCCCAAGGCCACAGAAGGTAGCTCACATGGCAACCTTCTCAGGGACAGCCACTGCATTTTGCCTGCTCTAACGTACCCTCCACTGGCGACAAAGTGAGACTCTGTCTCAAAAGAGAAAAAAAAAGGGTAAATCCAAACTAGGTTTTCCTATTCATACTTTTCACTGCCTATAAGATAAAGTCAGCTTGGCACCTGTAGCTCAGTGAGTAGGGTGCCGGCCACATACACCGAAGCTGGCGGATTCGAGCAGCCCCGGCCTACTAAAACGATGACAACTGCAACCAAAAAAAATAGCCAGGTGCTTGGGAGTCTAAGGTCAGAGAATCACTTAAGCCCAAGAGTTTGAGGTTGCTGTGAGCTGTGATACCACAGCACTCTACCCAGGGCGACATAGAAACAAAAAAACAAAAAGATAAAAAAATTCCTTAGCCTAGTTTGCAAATCTTCACCATCTAATCATCTAATCCCAGCCCATCTTCATCTGCCTCTACCACATCATGAACTCATTATTTTAGCTATTCCAGACCTGTATGGCCCAATATAGCTGTTAAATTATTAATTTAAAAAACTGAAAATCTACTTATTCAACTGCACTAGCCATGTTGCTAGTGCTCAACAGTCTCATGTAACTAGCGGTTATCTTCTTGGGCAGCTTATTTACAGATCATTTCCACCACTGCAGAAAATTCCATTGGACAGTACTTTTTTTTTTTTGAGACGGAGCCTCAAGCTGTCACCCTGGATAGAGTGCTGTGGCATCACAGTTCACAGCAATCTCCAATTCCTGGGCTAAAGCGAGTCTCCTGCCTCTGCCTCCCAAGTAGCTGGGACTACAGGTGCCCGCCACAAAGCACGGGCATTTTTTTGGTTGCAGCCATCATTGTTGTTTGGTGGGCCCGGGCTGGATTCGAACTCGCCAGCTCAGGTGTACATGGCTGGCGCCTTAGCCTGTTGAGCCACAGGCGTTGAGCCAGCATTTTTTTTTTTTTTTTAAGAAGTCATAAACACCATTTATTACCTTGGTATATCACACTGGTCTTGTTGCTGTTCCTTCACATTTAATTGGCTTTCTATGCTCCCTCCTCCCACAGGCTGGCTGCACAGTGCATCCTTCGCCTGCTAGCCTGCATCAGCAACACACTTGCTCCACATCCCCGACACCCTTCATTCACAGGGTCAAGGTTCTGGTCCACAAAGCCCTCCCTACCAAGAGTTCAGTGCTTGAGACAGAGTCTTAGGCTGTCACCCTGGGTAAAGTGCTATGATGTCATAGCTCACAGCAACCTCCAACGCCTGGGCTCAAGCAAACATCTTGCCTCAGCCTTCGGAGTAACTAGGATTATAGGTGCCTGACACAATGCCCAACTAGTTTTTCTATTTTTAGTAGAGATAGGGTCTGGCTCTTGCTCAGGCTGGTCTAGAACTCCAGAGATTAAGCAATCCACCCACCTTGGCCCCCCCAGAGTGCTAGGATTACAGGTGTGAGCCACTGTAAATTAACAGCCCTCATTGTAAATTTTCTAACATTACAAAAATGTTCCTTACCAATTCCAAATCTCTCCCTAGGGATAACTACCAAAACCAGCTTGGTGTATATTCTCTCTGAATATTTAGTGCATTCTGCACTTTGCTTTTTTCACTCAACAGTGTCTTGGAGGTCTTCAGAGAAGACCTCTCTCTACTTGTTCTTGAGTTGTTGCAGAGTAATCCATAGCATGAGTGAACTGCCTTTGTGGCGGGCATTTATTTCCAGTTTTCACCCATTGCAAACAATAGTATATGCAAACATACTTGAATATCATTGTGCATTTGTACACATTTGTTTCAAATTGCTAGGTCACAAAGTCATATGCTAACATCTCTGGCTCTTGGCACACCCCGATGGTCTTGCCTAGAATGCCTGTCCACATGATTCCTCTCAAGCCCAATCAAGTGTCATGTCCTGTGAAAGGTCTCTTGTCTGTTTTTCCACAGAACTTAGTATCTCCATCGCATCATTATTATAGGCTTAGGGCTCTGCCTTAGTTATCTTTGTATCCCCAACATCTAGCATAGGGCTTAGTATAGAGTTAAAAAAAAAAAACAACAAAGTTTTCTTGGTTGGATGAATGAATGCATAAATAAACAAATGAAGGTACAGCGGTAGGACATTCCAGAAGCTCAAGGTGAGTCCGTGTCTGGGTGGTATGTGGTTGTACAGCAACCTGCTTCCAAGGTAACTTGATGCCTTAAGCCAAGCTTCCTTGCTAGATTTCTGTCTTTTTTCAACCATATGACCCTGGGCATCTCATCTTGAACTCTGTTCAGTTTGGTGGAGAGCACTGATGGAGCAGTTAGGAGCCCTGGGCACAGCACTAGCTGCGGGCTGGCTGTCCCAGGGCATGTCCTTCTCCTTTTACTTGTGGAGCAGCCCAGTCTGCTCTGGGTTTTGGTTTGTTTTGTTTCCTACAGTACCTAGGGGCAATTAAAATCAGCTGCAACATTTCTGCTTCCTGCTTCCAGATTTGAGCCCAAGGGAAGCCAGATGTTTTCCACTCCACATCTCCTTCTACTTGTAGTCTGATGAACAGCCCTGAGTGTCTCTATGGCCTGTCTTCCCCAGATCCCAGAGCCTGGCTGTCAATTTTATTTTTAATGAGGTTTTAATAACAGGCGCCTGTAATTAATTTCATTCTTGCGTTTTCACACTTCAGGCGAGGTGCCTAAAGGCCTTCAGGCGCAAGGTGGGATGTTAATTTGATTTTAAATAATACAAAACACTAAGACTGTTATGTTTCCTCAGCTCCTCTCACTGCAGTTGTTTTACAATCATTAATTAGCTGGGGCTCATGGCCTAGTTCTGGTAGGTCACCTATCATAAAGGTAGAAATAGATAAGGGGAGGAGAGACTTATCCAAGCCCCAGAGGAGTGGCTGTCCAAACTGGTTTCAAAGCTACATTCCAAGTTCCAGATCCACTATTCAGGAATGCTTTCCCAAACATGGCCAGAGTCCTCAGGACAAAGGTAGGGCGGATGGGTGCTCCACAGACATCTTAGGCAGTTTCACCTTCCCACTCTGACGGCCCAGCAAGTGAGCCCTCAGCCGCTACCTTCTGAAATTACCCCAGTTCATTTTCTTCAGGCCCTCTTTCCATTTAGTGAGCAGATTCATCTGCATGAAGAACGCATCAGTGGTCCCTCCGGATTTAGAAACAACATAATTTTGCTATTTTTAAAGCTGCAGTTTAAAAATCCGCGCCCATGTACTCAGTACTCACACTCCTCAGGGAGTGGGAGGTGGGGAGGAACTGGACTTGACGAAGAGAGCAGCGCGGCCCCTCCGCCGGCGCCGCGGCTCTGGGGGCGCGTCCGACCCTGCAGACCCACGCTCCCTCCTGTCTCCCGGGCGCTGGGCACGGCCGCTGGGTCACCCGGCCCTGGGGGGATCGGGAGGGGTAGGGAGGCCCAGCAGGTGGCGATTAGGTCAGCCTCCGAACATTCTTGGACCGCTCCAGTAGATATAAATAACAAACCGGCCGGCTCCGAAAAATCCCCCCCAGGGGGAAGGTGGAGAGGAAGGAGGGCTAGAGAACCAAGGGATTTATTTATCGTGGTGACCTGGAAATACATCAGGTCTGACTGACAAAGAGGCTGGAGGGGCGAAGGGATTTAGGAATGAATCATGGGGCGGCGCCTGCGGCTCATCGAGTAGGGCGCCAGCCCCATATACCGAAGGTGTCAGGATCAAACCCGGCCTCCGCCGAACTGCAAAGCAGATATAAATAGCCAGACGTGTGGCAGGCGCCTGTAGTCCCAGCTACTCCGGAGGCTGACGTAGGAGAATCGCCTAAGCCCAGGAGTTGGAGGTTGCTGTGAGCTGTCTGACGCCTACCCAGGGTGATAAAGTGAGACTCTGTCTCTACAAAAAAAAGAATCATGGTAGAAAATCTGAAAATAAGAACACTGAGAATGAGTAGCTCAAGCCTTTTTGTCCCACCCCCCACCGCGTGTTTGTCCCAGGACTCAGGAGGCGCCTAATATTAGCAGACAGAACTGTGGAAAGGACAGGGCACAGGTTTGGCGTCCTGGCCCCGCCCGACTAGATTTTAGGAAAGCCGCTTAAGGTCTCTAAGCCTCAGTTTCTGCATCTGTACAATAGGAAATCTGTTTGCAAGGGGGTGGTTGTGAGCCTCTCCTCAGCTAACATCTAAGAAAGCAGTGCTCAGTAAAAAATGTAAGGCATCGTGACTCTCAGGAACCCCTCCAAGGGCTGCCGCTGCATGCCGGGTCCCTTCTCGGTCTCACCGGTCTCCCAGGCTCCGCAAAGGTCCAGAGGGGCAAAACCGAAATTTGACTCCCTGCATCCTGTGTGCCACACTGGGAGCTTCCTAGGCACTCTGCTCCCTGTAGCAGAGACCCCACAGTCTGCGCCCCTACAGCCGCGGGGCGCAGCGATGCCAGCGGCCCCCGCAGCCCTGCAGTAGGCTGGTGGGGTTGGGGCCGCTGCGGCGGAGAGGGCGGGGTCGGGGGCCGGGCTTCCCGGGGGAGGGCCCGGCGAGCTCCGGGAGGCGGCGGCTGGGGCCAGGGAGCAGCAGGACTCGGGCTGGAGTGTGGCCGGACCCCCACCCACCGAGGGGCCCCGGGAAGACGCGGTGAGTGCCCCAGATGGGACGCGCGAGGACGCAGCGGCGGGAACCGTGGCTCGAGTCCGCCCTCTCCTCCTGCGGCTCCTGAAGTTTGCAATGGAACCGCCTCCTGCGCCAGGAGCCCCCGGCCACCCGGCTCTGCGTGACGATAGGAAGGGCTACCACCGACCCCAGGGGTGTCTTCTCTGCGGCTTAGCGAACTCCTCAATTCCTTAGGCCCGCCGGGGGGAGGGGGATGTCGGGGCTGCGGAGCCAAACCATCTCCTGGGTCCTCTCGAGGGCTCCATTCTGCTCTGCTTGCGCCAGCCCTTGGGGCCCTGGCGACCCCGAGGCCTCTGCAAAGAGCCACAATTCCTGGGTCCGCTGTCTTAAAGCCACCATCTGGAGTCCACGGTTAGGCTGGCCAGGCAGGGAGCACCCCCTCCCCTTGGCGGTGACGAGCAGGCCCCACCCCCGCCAAGACCAAGTTCAACAAGTTTGGCCAAGAAGTCCTACAGCCTACATGGCTAGGCCTGGCGGTGCTGCTCCGCGTGGGCTCCCCAGGTTCCGAGTTGTGCCGCGCCGGGTGGACAAGGTGGGGGTTGTCGAGGGGCCCCGTCCGTAAGGATTGAGGCCAGAGACGCACCTCCCCTGGGCTGCGAGATTTGGTGCGGAGGCTCGGGGTTTGGAATGCGTCATGAGAGAGCCGGCACCTCAGCCGGCAGGTCAGGTTTCCAAGAGCGCCCCTTTGTTAAGCCCCTCCCCAGCCCTGCCTCCTCCTCCTTGCCTGGGTCACCCCCTCCCCCAGCCTCCTGACCTCCGGTGCGAGGGCTCTGGCTACAGGTTCCCGCCCCGCTAGCCTAGGTGACTCTCTCTGAACCAGCCCAACGCCCCTCCTGTGCCCTCAGATCCTCTTGGCTGTGGGCTGATGAGGGTGGGGTTGCTGGGGGAAGAAGCCCTTGGGCACAGCCTGTGACTCAGGACACAGGGATGGGCAGGCAGGGCAGGATGGCTGTGCTCCCTCCCAGGGGCATGCCCCCAGCTTCTGAGAAGGGGTGGGGGTAATTTCTGGCCTCAGGAGAGCGGCTCCTCCCTGAACCCTGAAACTCCTTACTCTGGCCTGGGCTGCTGTTAAGGAGACCCTGCCAAGCCCCATAAGACTTCACTGGCCCAGTAGGTGCTGGCTCTCTGGGCAGAGAAGATCGTATTACCTGCCTTCTGAGCTCTTGCTGTGGTGGAGTGTGTTATGGGGACTGATTTGAGTCTCTGCTGAGCTCAGGAGGTGCAGGGTGCCAACCTTCTTAATGGGGGCCACAGTGCAAGTTCTCCCGCCCCCCCCCAACCCCCTCACAGCTAGGTCAGGCTGGGGCTGTGGGCCTGGCTGCACAGCTTGTGTTTGCTCTGGGAGGCCGGAGGGAGCCATGCCAGCCTTGCACACACAGCCTGCTCTGTTCTGGGGCCAGAGAGAGAGAACGGGTGCTGGTAGCTCTCCAGGGAGCAGAGAGCACGAAGCACGGAGGTCTGAGCAGGCAGGGGGCCCCAGGTCCTAGAAGCCTGGCTGGGACAGCTCCAGAGGCCCCGTGATTTATGACTGCAGCACTGTTTCTCTCCGTGGCTTGGCAAGTCCTTTCTGGGCAAGTGGGACTGACTAAAGAGGGAAACTGGTGAAGAGCTTTGGGGGGCCTGTGGAGTAGCCACTATGTGCCCAGCATTTCCATTGCCTGCACTCTCCATGTGTTTCTAGGGAGGGCTGAGCTGCCCCTCTTGTAAACAGAGAGGATGTCCACTCAGGCCAAGGGTTCCCAGAGCAGCAGGTTTTCTGGTCTTCAGGTGGACATCAGTTGTTTTCTTCTAATTCCAGCACCTGGAAAAACACAAATCAGAATCCCAGAAGCCTCTGTTAATGAGTAGAGACAGACATTGTCCTGTCAGTCACAACCCAATGGGGCATATGCCCCAAATTAAGGGGTCACCAGAGGCTGTGGGAGCAAGGATGGAGGGATAGGAGAAGGACTGTGGAGAAGATGGCCTGATGTGAGGTTTAGAGGAGCAGAAGTTAATCAGTTTGGAAGCAATGCTGTGACAGAGCCTGGCTTTGGGGCTATAGGCACACTCTGTCCTTCTGGGCCTGGCATGTCCCTTGGGCCTGCACAGAAGAGGAAGCAATTTCCTTCTAGGGGCTGTGAGTCAGTGCTGGGGACAGCTGAGACCCTGCCTAAAGGCAGCAGAGAGCAGCCACATGCCACTGTGTCTTCCAGCCCCTGAGATGGTGGCTCTGGAGTTGGAATTCGCCTTGCTCTCTTCTGTGATTCTGGAGAATGCTCTTGTAACTGGCTGACCACTTACTTGTCTGCCTTCCCTGGGCTGCCCTATATTCCGAGCTTTTTGAGGTCAGTTGCTTGGTTTCACTCTGTGGGTTCCTGCTGGATGTTGTGGAGTTGGGTGAATACCTCCTGGTGACTACTGAGCCCCTCATGGATATATCTCACTCATTGCCTGGATTCTTTTTTGTTGTTGTTTGTTTGTTTAAGACAGAGTATCACTCTGTCACACTGGGTAGAGTGCGTGACCTGATAGTTCACAGCAACCTCAAACTGTTGGGCTCAGGTGATCCTCTTGCCTTAGCCTCCCAAGTAGCTGGGTCTACAGGCACCTGCCACAAGTCTGGCTATTTTTAGAGATGTGGGTCTCACTCTTACTGACTGGTCTTGAACTCCTGAGCTCAGGTGATCTACCCACCTTGGCCTCCCAGATTGCTAGGATTACAGGAGTGAGCAACTGTGCCCGGCCTTTGATTGAGTCTTATACTAGCCTGGCATGGGACTAGTGGGGGACCCACTGATCAGGTGGGGGAATTTCCATCTTGGAGGGGGCTGAGGCCTCCTTGGGAGGAGATAACATACCAAGATGGGACCAAGATGGGACCCAGGGCTTCTGGCTCCTTTTCTGCTCTTCCTAGTACTGGGAGCTATTGGTATGTGGCTGGACACTTGCACACTCAGCCAGCTCTGGTAACAGGGTTGCCTTGTTGTTCAAGGAAAGGCAGCAGGGGCCCTGACTTGGTCAGGCTTCAGGGGAGTGGGGCTCTCTGCCCACCACCCACCCCCGCCAGCCATATAATCCCCAGCTGGATCGTGTGACCTGCCTGACAGTCTCTTGCTTGGAATCTGGCACTTCTGACAGCAGTTGCTATATCGGGGGGAGCTGGGCACCGCCCTGGACACTCTAGGCACCCCCCCCTGCTTTCCTGTTCTTAGCTTCAAGGCAGAGTCACAGTGGCAGCTTCAAGACTGGGACACCCAGCTTCCTATAGTGATATCTAGGCCCTAGGTATATGGAGGTGGGGTGGGGGAGAAGAGCAGACCCAGGGAAAGAGGAGGAGCTTTGAAATTGCCTTCCTTGCCTCTAGCTTGGCCTGTCCTTGGGACTTCAGCCCCCTGTCTACTAAGTCCTAGCTTTGACGGTTCCCTGGGTGGGGCATGGCCGAGGGATGAGAGGGTCATTTCCTAACCCCTAAAGTGTATGTCCAGCTTTCTTACTTATCCCTCTGTCTTCCACAGCTCCAAATCTGCCACCATTCCGTGCTGCGGAGATACCATGGCTCCAGAAGAGGGTGCTGGAGGGGAAGCCTTAGGGGGCAGTTTCTGGGAGGTGAGCAGTGGGGTCCTGGGTTTGGGGGTGGCACTAAAATGCCCAGCCCTCTCTAGGCTCAGTAGCCTGTGCAGGGGAAGAACCTAGATGATATCCCCAGCCAGAGAGGGGGCTTCTCTCTGGCAACTCTGCTCTTCTTGTTATGCCCCAGGCTGGCAATTACAGGCGGACGGTGCAGCGGGTGGAAGATGGGCACCGCCTGTGTGGGGACCTGATCAGCTGCTTCCAGGAACGTGCTCGCATTGAGAAGGCCTATGCCCAGCAGCTAGCCGACTGGGCTCGCAAGTGGAGGGGCACCGTGGAGAAGGGTGAGCTGGCTCTTAGGCCGACAGGGAGCAGAGGGCTGCTGAGGGCGGGACCTTTGGGGTAGCTTCTTTTTTGTATATCCTGTGGAAAGTTTGAGGCTTCTACATCCTTAAAGAGGGATGATCCTCCTGGTTATCCTTATAGTTGTGGTGGTAGAGTTTGCAAAGTGCATTCATAAGTCACTTTGGTATTTTTTAACAACCCTGTGATGGAGATGGGCCTGTTCTACCCATTTCCTAGAGGTGAAACTGGAAGTTCAGAGAGGCTCGGGGACTTGCCTGAAGTCACACAGGTAGGAAGAGCGGAAGGTTGAGCCCAGGCCTTCTGACTGGCAGTGTGGGATCTTTCCATCCAGTGAGCTGCCTTGCTAGAGGGCAGGCATGGATTCTTTCCTTGAGGCAATAATAAAGTACAGTGCTCATGCAGCAGACGTGGGTTTGACTCTCAGCTCTACTTGTAGCTATAATGCTTTGGACAAGTTAACATCACTTTTCTGGGTCTTAGTTTTTTTGCCTGTTCAATGTTGACAATGATACTGTCCTGAGGGTGGCTGAGGGAAGGACTCAGAGAGATATGTCAAGGCATAGGATAGGCATTCAGTAAGCCTCAAATGACAGCACTGTTGTCTGTCTTTGTACCCCACCCCCACCCCCTGTGCTTGGTATCCAGAGCAACACCCAAGAGAGGGGACAGGCTTGATTTGGGTGGTACCCGGGCCTGGCCCAAGCCCCATACCTTCCTGCAGGCCCCCAGTACGGCACACTGGAGAAGGCCTGGCATGCCTTCTTCACCGCGGCGGAGCGCCTGAGCTCGCTGCACTTGGAAGTGCGGGAGAAGCTGCAGGGACAGGACAGCGAGGAGGTGCGCAGCTGGCAGCGTGGGGCCTTCCACCGCCCAGTGTTGGGCGGCTTCCGTGAGAGCCGGGCTGCTGAGGACGGCTTCCGCAAGGCCCAGAAGCCTTGGCTGAAGAGGCTGAAGGAGGTGAGCCTAGGGTGGATGGGCATTGGAGAGAGGACCCGTCTAGGTCTGCCTGAGATTTGAGGGTACCAGGGCGTGGTGTCCAGGGCCTAGAGTTGTCCCTATGAATATCAGGTTGAGGCTTCTAAGAAGAGCTACCACGCATCCCGGAAGGATGAGAAGACAGCCCAGACTCGGGAGAGCCATGCAAAGGCAGACAATGCCATCTCCCAGGAGCAGCTGCGCAAACTGCAGGAGCGGGTAGAACGCTGTGCCAAGGAGGCCGAGAAGGTACCGGCTGCAAGTCCCATCCCACCCTGGACTCAGGCAACATTTCTAAATGAATCTTGCTCCCTGAATGCCTTTTAAAGTCCCAGCACTCTTTTTTTTTTTTGAGACAGAGTCTCACTTGATTGCCCTCGGTAGAGTGCCATGGTGTCACAGCTCCCAGTAACCTCCAACTCCTGGGCTTAGGCGATTCTCTTGCGTCAGCTTCCTGAGTAGCTGGGACTACAGGCGCCCGCCACAAGGCCTGGCTATTTTTTTTGTTGTTGCAGTTTGGCTGGGGACCGGGTTTGAACCCGCCACCCTCGGTATATGGGACTGGCACCCTACCCACCCCACTGAGCCACAGGCGCAGCCCATTCCCAGCACTCTTATTGCCTTAATCCTTACCTGCCACCCTCTCTTCAGATGATCATTTAAAGGAAGGACCTGAGAAAAGGTGCTGCTTTGCCCAGGGAAGGAAATGATGGAATTCCCAGGCATGAGAGTGACTTTAGCAATGGAGGAGAACCTCTAGCTCCTTTCCTTGCACAATGCATGCTACCTTGCCTGCTCTCCACAATTGCCCTTTCCTCCAACTCTGAGGTGCTGCTCAGTTGCCTCCTCTTTTTCTGATTTCTCCCACTCTTTCCCATAGGTTGACCTCAGCTCACTCTCTACCAGATTTTGACATCTGCTGTGCCAGAATGTCACCTCCCTTGTTGGGCTGCTGGGGTTGTGAAGGGCAGGAGCTGGGTTTCAGGACTGATTGCCACTGGTGGCTAGCCCACTCTAGATCAGTGGTTCTCAACCTGTGGGTTGCGACCCCTTTGGGGGTTGAACGACCCTTTCACAGGGGTCCCTAAATACATCCTGCATATCAGATATTTACATTACGATTCATAACAGTAGCAAAATTACAGTTATGAAGTAGCAATGAAAATAATTGATTGGTTGGGGTCACCACAACATGAGGAACTGTATTAAAGGGTCACGGCATTAGGAAGGTTGAGAACCACTGCTCTAGATCATGGCAGTGCCTGGTAAACACCAGTGGAGTCCTACGTGGATGAAGCTATCATCCTCACTTGATCCTTTCTCCTCTCACCCAGATGAAAACTCAGTATGAGCAGACTCTGGCAGAGCTACATCGCTACACCCCACGCTACATGGAGGACATGGAGCAGGCCTTTGAGACCTGCCAGGCTGCGGAGCGCCAGCGGCTTCTTTTCTTCAAGGATATGCTGCTCACCTTACATCAGCACCTTGACCTGTCCAGCAGTGAGAAGTATGGCCTATGGGGTGGGTGTGGAGATTTGGTGTAATGCTGGATCCCCTGCTGGTCCCCTGGGCTCTAGCTGTGATGGATGGGATTGTGGGGTATAAGGACCCAGGACTTCCCAGTCTGAGGCTGTGCTTTGGACCACAGGTTCCATGACCTCCACAAAGACCTACATCAGAGCATTGAGGCAGCCAGTGATGAAGAGGATCTGCGCTGGTGGCGCAGTACCCATGGGCCGGGCATGGCCATGAATTGGCCACAGTTTGAGGCACGTGCTCCAGACTGGGTGGGGCTGGGAGATGTGGCCGGCTCCTACTGTGCTCAGCCTGGGCCTCTGGAGGAAGGCCAGGGCTTGTGATGAAGCTAGTGAAGGTATTCTGAATGGCCCTGGCTGTTACCAAAAGCTGCAACTCAGCCTCACCCTAACCATTGTTCCCACAGGAGTGGTCCTTGGACACACACAGGACAATTAGCCGGAAAGAGAAGGGTGGCCGGAGCCCTGATGAGGTTACCCTGACCAGCATTGTGCCCACAAGAGATGGCGCTGCACCCCCGCCCCAGTCCCCGGGGTCCTCAGGGTGAGAGTCAGGAGTCTGGCTGTGGCAAAGAAACAGCTCTGCCCTCCTTCCCTTTATCTTCTTTGTTTCATTCTCTTCACACTTGAAGTGGGTTGAAATTGGTGCCAGGGACCTGAGGGTGGTAATACCAGTTTTCATAGTGGTTTAGATTTGCCAGTGATCTTCCAGGTTCCTTCAACTTTCACCTCACAACAGCTCTGTGGGGCAAGAATTACACCTGAGCTCACAGCTGAGAGTGACAGAGGTGGGACTACAATCCTCCAGCTCTTCCCCTCCTGCCTGTCCCAGGATTCCTCTGGCGGGGGAAGGAGGGGACAGTAAGCCCTTCACCTGAGTTCTAGGTGAGAGCTCTAGTTCCTTATACCGTCAGCTACTTCCTTCTGCTTCCACTCTCCAGCAGGGGGCAGGATGAAGAATGGTCAGATGAGGAGAGTCCTCGAAAGCCTGCTACCGGTGTCCGGGTTCGGGCACTCTATGACTATGCTGGCCAGGAAGCTGATGAGCTGAGCTTCCGAGCAGGTACTCTGGGGCCCCTTCAGGCTCCTTTCCAGACTTCAGTCCTGCCTTCCTTACTTGCCTGAGCAAGGGTGTGGAAAAAGGAAGCCTGATACCTCCCTCCCAAGGGCCAGTTGTCTGGCCATTCAGTCTGCTCTGAGTCCAACTGGCTGGGCCCTTCTTGCTGTGTTTGGGGTCTAGGGTGGGGCAGCTTGCTAAGTTCAACTTCCCTCTACCTGAGCTGTGTCTCTTCTCCTAGCTGGGCTCTTGGACTACCCCATCGCCCTCAGTCCTTGACCCAGTTGCAGGAAAGGGGGTTGGGCCAGAGCAATTGGCAGTGACTGGTCCCTTATCCCTCAGGGGAGGAGCTGCTGAAGATGAGTGAGGAGGATGAGCAGGGCTGGTGCCAGGGTCAGTTGCAGAGTGGCCGAGTTGGCCTGTATCCTGCCAATTACGTGGAGTGTGTGGGCGCCTGAGTATCCTGACAGCCCCTACAACGTCTCTCCACCCTGGGTCAGAACCCAGCTTCTCTTGGACAGCTGGACCTGAGGGCCCTGAACAATTGTGCCCCTCTGTACCCTGAAGAGGAAGAAGTCCTGGGACCCAGGGAGGGGAGGGGCCAGTGTCTAGGAAGCCACTGGTAGGGAAGGGCCAACTAAGTCTAGGCTGAGGTTGAGAGGGTAGGTTGGAGGTGACAGGAGGGTTCAGGGTTGCCTGGGCCTAGGAAAACTTGGGTCTCCCCAGGAGTTATGGATTCAGTTCCTGGCTTCTGTTTTGGGGTCCTGGGCTGGGTGTAGTTCTGGGCTAGCAGCAACCCCTTTTGTGGCTTGTTTTAGTGTGTATTAAACATGACAAAACAAACACACTGTTGGGCTTGTGTGCGTCTTTTTGTTTTTGTTTTTTTTTAAGAGATGAAGTCTCATTATGTCGCCCTCGGTAGAGTGCCATGGCGTCATAGTTCACAGCAGCCTCCAGCTCTTGGGCTTAGCCCATTCTCTTGCCTCAGTCTCCTGAGTAGCTGGGACTACAGGCGCCTGCCACAACGCCCGGCTATTTTTTTGTTGCAATTTGGCCGGAGCCGGGTTTGAACGCGCCAACCTCGGTATATGGGGCCAGCGCCCTACTCACTGAGCTACAGGCGCGCAAGCGTCTTTTTGATACTCCATTCTTGCCAGGCCTCCAGAGGACATCTGGAAAGAGGCCTAGGGTATGTTAGAGGGCCGGAATTTTTTGCCAGCTTGGTACCTGCTCTGGAACTTCGGGACCCTTCTCGCGATCAGGCGTGGTGTTAGCTGAGCAGGGCGGCTTGTGGCTGGTGCCGGGTTGTGGACTGGGTGGGAGAGTATGTCTGCCCGTTCAGCCCGGTGGGACAAGGAGTGTTCAGGCCGACTGTTAATCATTACTCATTGATGGGTAACTGGCCCGAGCTAGAGTCTCAGGAAGCCTGCGCCGCGTGGGAGGGGTCTCCACCTTCTGGGTGTACACGGCGTTGCGGCGGCGCACGCTCCCGAGCAGGTTTGGGCCGGCCCGCGAGCCGTCGCCCCGCCCCCGCTCCGGATTGGCCCGGCGCGGCGCGGCGTTTATTCTCGCGGCAGCGGTGGGGCCGGGGCTGCTGACGTCGCCGCTCCTGTTCCGCCGGCTGCCCATTGGTCTAGATCAGTCCCAAATCACCCCACCCCTCGGTTGGCCGGGGCCCTGCTCAGGCCGGCCGGGTTAGCCAGTCTTCCCGGCCGTGGATTGGCCCGCTGCAGGATCCGTCGTCGCGGTTGTGTCTGGGAAGGAGAGAAAATGGCGGCGGAGCCGAGCAAGACCGAAATCCAGACTCTTTTTAAAAGGCTTCGCGCGATTCCAACCAACAAGGTACATGAGCTGGGGGCGCGCGGAGTCTGGCGCCGGCAGAGAGGAAATCTCTTGCTCCCCCGGGGTCTGAGAGAAGGGCGGTGGTGGGCCTTTCCCCCGGGCTGTAAGCGCCCGGCCTCTTCTCGGGTCTCTGACCGTTCGCTCCTCGTCTCCTTTACCCAGGCCTGTTTCGACTGCGGCGCCAAGAATCCGAGCTGGGCCAGTATCACGTATGGTGTTTTCTTGTGCATTGACTGTTCTGGGGTGCACCGCTCCCTGGGCGTCCATCTCAGCTTCATCAGGTGGGTCTCCGCGAGGTTGCTGTGTTTCTACTTGCTGGCCAGGGCTCTGTGGGCAGCATGGGAGAATGGCTGCCTCGATTTTGACCGCTCTGATTTCGGGGTCCGAAACTTCCAGGCCGAAGGTCCAGTAGCCTCCTATGACAGGGAACTGCCTGTGTGGGCCCCTTGCCCCGTAGGTGGTACGTCTCTGCGTCGGGGTAAAACTCCCTTCTTCTCTGACAGGTGAAACTTGAGACTCTGAGCGCTAAATTGGGAGGAAAATTACCTGCATTGACCTTGTTGTTGCTGCAATGATATTGGCCGAGTATGTCTTTAGTGAGACAGTGACCATTTATAAAGGGAAAACCACGTCCAAGTATGCCAGAGAATGCGATCTCCTTTCAGATCTGGGAAAATAATTAGTACTCTTTGGAGTAAATGAAGAGCACAGCTTTCATAGAGTAGTGTGGAGGAAATGGGGTGGTGACTAATGTTTCCTGGGTGCCTAGGTGCCTACAGCAGCTCGAGGCCAAATGACTGATGTGTGTCTGCCAGGAAGCCTGCTGGTGGGTTACACACAGACCTTTTACACAGGTCCACAGAGTTGGATTCCAATTGGAACTGGTTCCAGCTGAGGTGTATGCAGGTCGGCGGGAATGCCAACGCGGTAAAGCTCCTTCTGTTTCCCCTACTCACATTTCTTCTGTCTAGGTACTAACTTTGCATGGCCTCCTCAGAGGCTCTCTCAAGTTCTCTGTTAAGAGGGTTTTCTGATCTGTAACACCATCATGCACTATTTTCTAAACTTTGAAATTGTCTTATCTCCTCTCAAAGGGGCTTCAAATTCAAACTAAACTGGACAGATGTTCTTGGGGAAAAGCTAAGGGAGTGGAGGCCTCCACAGACATTGAGTTTTGTAGGCTTGCCTGGATGAAGGAAGGAGAGAGTGAGTGTGACATGTTGTACTCAGGCAGTGTTGAGTCTCAGGATGGAAGGTTGCAAGGTATTTTTTGCTGGAATGTCTGAGATACTTATCTCTGTGAGTAACTACTGGTGTCAAGGGAGTATATCATCTTGTGTAAGTAATAGCCAGGCTGTTACAAGGGTGCCTCCTATAGCCAGTACATTTTTGTTCTGGTGAGAAGCACCCATAACATCGTTCTCCTCTCTTCTCTGATCTCCAGACAGCTTTTTTCCGTCAACATGGATGTATGGCCAATGATGCTAACACCAAATACAACAGCCGAGCTGCCCAGATGTATCGGGAGAAGATCTGGCAGCTGGGGAGTGCAGCCCTAGCTAGGCATGGCACTGACGTAAGTGTCTTTTTCTGGGACTGGGGCAGTAGGGTAGGTGGGAGTTTCAGAGCCCTGTGTTTCAGAGGTGTCTTCTCCCTTCCAGCTTTGGATAGATAATATGAGTAGTGCTCCTAGTCACTCCCCGGAGAAGAAAGACTCTGATTTCTTCACAGAACATACTCAAGTGAGTGCCCACAAGAAATGTTTGCCTGTGTTGTTCCTGACAAGTGGTTTATTTACCAAGGCCAAGGCCTTCTGTGATGACCAATATAGATTCCATTTTTCTTGGTGTGTTATCTCAGAGAATGTCTGTGCCCCACTTAGTTGGTGACTATTAATTACTGGTAGGCCCAGATGTTTCCTTCTCTAATTATTGGGGGTACAATGTGGCCCTCCTTAGAAACAGATCCTTTTAAATTGAAATAAGGATGGTAGGGAGGAAGGGAAGCTTCTTGAAAGTTCAGTAGGTTTCAGGGGCCCCAGTAAAGCTTTTCCTAGATTCTTCCCCTGTAAGAAAGGCTCTGTGCTTGGGAACAATGAAAGGATTCCCTCCCCTGAGACCCACCCCTGTGAAGAGAGTTTCCCGTCTACTGATAATCAGTACTCTACTGGTACTGGGTGCTGAAGTTGACTCTCTCACTTGGAATCCCTGCTTTTCTACTTTGCATTTCTGTGATGGTACCCACATCACTTAACATGTCAAAACCTCAGTTTCTAAAAAAGGAGATATATCTGGGACATCACAGGGCTTGTAGTAATTAAATATGTTTGTATATAAGCGCTCTTAAACTTGTGCCTGGTATGTGGTAAGTGCCCAATAGTTTTGAGTTATTTTTAATTAAGAATGGGTTCTGGCTCTTAAGAAAATAGTGGAGGGGGGCTCTGCTTGTTTTTTGCTTCTTTTCTTCCTTAGTGAATAGCAATTATAATCTTAACTTGCTTAACCACCAGTCTTCTTTCCTTATGGGCTTGGAGTAGGACCTTGCGCTCATAAGGTACTTGTAGGTTCTTGGTGCTCCTTGCCAGCAGGAGTGGCTCACCGAGGCTTCTGTGGTCTGGCCTCCTTTTCAGCCCCCTGCCTGGGATGCCCCAGCCACTGAGCTTTCAGGGACCCAGCAGCCAGCCTCGTCTGCAGACAGCAGTGGCCTGGCACGTGAGTTCAGCCCAGATTCTAACCAAGTACCCTGATCCTAGGAAAGGACTTGGGGCTGGAAAGGGGACACCTGGCCAAGGGAATGGGAGTGGGAGTCTTCTTTAGTCTTTGGATGGACTGGGATTCATTTCCATCTCTTTTGTCTTCTGGTGCAAGCTGAGGAAGGCCAGTGACTCTTAAGGGAAGGTTTCAGAAGCTGGGAGCCTCACACCTAATTCTTATCATTGCATCCACAGAGCCAGAGCATGGCCCCAACACAGACCTGCTTGGCACCTCACCCAAAGCCTCTCTGGGTCAGTATGCTAGCTGAGTATGGGGTGGCTGGGAAAGGGTGGACCTTAAGTATTCTTTTCAGATCTGCCTGGTCTTGTGGACTGAGGCTATAGGAGACTGAGCATATGACCTCTCAGGGGTGGGGACTGTGATTGAAATTGTGACAGCATCCTTGATTTTAGGATTAGGTCCTTTGAATTGATTCATGGACCTTGGTGGGCTGGTGTACAAGTCCTGGGGTCTGCCTCTAGTATGGGGCTGGGGAGGCTAGCATGAGACTAGACACCTATCCTTGGGATCTGAGATATGGCTGGCCTTTGTGGTCCATATTTCATGGAGTGGAG
Organism: Arctocebus calabarensis; assembly: GCA_963573935.1. Lineage (NCBI taxonomy): Eukaryota > Metazoa > Chordata > Mammalia > Primates > Lorisidae > Arctocebus > Arctocebus calabarensis. The sequence continues at coordinate 19,829 of CAUYON010170498.1, forward strand.
GGACAGCTCCAAACTTGTGAGGGCTAAAGATGACATTGTCTTTTCTTAGCCAATTGCCATCCTGTCCATTAACTCTTTCTGTTCTTTCCTTAGTGTCCTTCATACTTGGTTCAGGGTGAACGATCCATTTGCTAGCCTTAGTTCTGTTGATTCTTGAGGTTGGGGCAGGAAGCCAGTAGAGTGACTCAAACAGATCCCATGAAAAGGCTGGTGTAGTTTGTCCAAAGCAGGACCCCTGGGCTTGGGAGCTGTGTGGAAGCTTTGGGTGGACCCTTTGTTAGCCATAAATCTTGTTTCTCCTCTAGAGTCCATGTATTTATCAGCTAAAGGGGCCCTTCCTGCCAGAGGTAACCAAGAGCTGCCTAGGGAGCCTGGCCCCTTGCATACCAGCTGTGCTCTAGGACCTGAGGCTAGTTCTTGGCATTTGCAGTCTTCATTTTGGTTCAGGGACTTTAACTGTCTCTGGTGCTTTAGGTCTAAGTTCCTGTCTTACTCTGCTGCTACTCTAACCTTGTCTGTCTTTGGCTTGGATGCCATTGGTTGGAACTGGTGGTGGTACCTTTGCCTTCCCCTACCTGAAGCTGTTCTTTTTAGAAGCTTTTGCTATGAAGCTGCATGGTGTGGACCCAACTACTGCCTCTGACCTCTGTCTCAGCTCATGCCAATCCTCTCTCTCACACAGAACTGAAAAGCTCCATTATTGGCAAGAAGAAGCCAACAGCAGCTAAAAAAGGGGTAGGTGGAGAGAAACAATGTGACAGGGGTTATGAGCCATAGTTAGGCTGGTTGGGTTTATTCCTTGAGTTTACCACTTGACTGTATGACTTGACAAAGGTACTTAATGCCTCTGAAACTTAACTATGAAAGGGATTTATTTTTTTCATTTTTATTTTTGAGACTGGGTCCTGTGATGCCCTCAGTGGAGTGCCGTGGCCTCACAGCTCACAGCAACCTCAAACTCTTGGGCTTA